>JAPKLX010000112.1:392089-403027 GCA_026898415.1 Leonotis leonurus | reverse complement strand
GGTGAATTTCACTACCTGTGTCGGGGTTCAAAATGCGGGGTATTACAACCTTTCATGCGATTTCCCAGTGCATTGCCATACTAGGAATGATTCACCGTACTGCAATTTGATATTCTTGTAATTCATTCCTAAAAATATGTTGTTTATGTGACAATACACCGAGTGGTTGACTTATGACAAATTTAGGTATGTCGGCCATAGTTATTGTGAGGACCAACTCGTTTGCATTTGATCTAGCAGGTCGATGTGAGTCGAGCTGCTCTTTCACAAGTTAGTTGGTTTGGTTTCCAATTTGCATTTATGACTTCATGCTGAAAACATCTTGATAGCAAAGGAAAATTGAGGGACAAGTCGTTTTTGTGTAAAACGACCTGTTGAAATTTGGACAACAAGCTGCTGAGAGATATTTTCTCTAGCTGTTCTTCTTCTTGAGATGTCTTCAAGTATATAAGTCTTCTATCCTAGTAACAGCTTTATTACAGGGACAAATAGTAAATTTATCCATCTGTTCCTTTTACATTGTAGCTGTTTACAAACTAACTCTAGAAGGATAGATCGATATAAGTAAGTTTGAAATTTCAAACTTCTTTTACAATTTGTGATCTGTAAAAATAAATTTTTGGTATCTAAAACCAAGACAAGTAAGGTGGACAGTGAGCTGCAAGTGTGAGAGACAGATCATTATTTTTACAAAAATGATCTGCTCATAACTTTAAAACTCGTTATCTATACAACTTTAGAAAATACTTATCTTAGTAATCAATGTGTCCAGGAAAAATTTTATAAGAATAATACAGATTGTAAATAAAACGATCTGCTTCTTTTATAATTAAGCTATTCCCTAAAAGATAACATTGACTACTTGGTTTTATAAGATAGTAAAAACGACTAAGTGTTGTTTCGAGAAACATCATCAAAACATAAGTAAATTCTTGGGGTTCCCAACACATTTCTTGAGGACAGTTTAACCGCTCTCATGCAAGAGAGTAAACAGGCTCGAGAGGCACAAGACGCTACCATAAAACGCCTTGAGACTGCTATGGAAAAATTTTTAGGTGCAGTGAATCAGTTGCAGCAAAATAACCAAACAGGCAAAATACCGGGGCAGGGTCATCAACCCCATCAAGCTCAAGCTGTGATTGTGTTGAGGAGTGGAAAAATGGTGGATAACAAGGTGGAGATGTCACCTTTCACCATTGACAAGGAGGACGGGCTCCTACCCGAAGTTGGGAAAGCAAAGCCCGGTGAAAAACTTCACAAGACAGCGAATCTGTATGTTCCGCCATTTCCTTATCCCAGTAAGTTAAGGAACGCAAAACATGACCAACAGTTTAAGGATTTTTATAAAATATTGTCCAAGGTAAACGTCAATTTACCTCTTTTGGAAGTTATCCAAAACGTCCCTGCCTATGTCAAGTTCTTTAAAGAGATGGCGGCGAAGAAAAGAAAATTCGATAATCAAGAAGTAGTGACAGTCTCCGAAGTGGCGAACTCCATCATGCAGTAGCCCTTACCTCCTAAGAAACACGATCTAGGTAGTTTTGTTATCAATATTGCTCTAGGAAATGGTAAGAAAACATCGGGCATGTTAGACTTAGGAGCAAGAATTAATTTGATGGCGTACTCTATTTTTAATTAATTGGAATTAGGTGAACTTAAATCTACTCACATGTGTTTGCAGTTGGAGATAGGAGACGTGCATGAAAATGGTGTAGAGCATACACTCCTTCTAGGAAGACCATTCATGGCCACCACTAATACTTTGATTGATGTTAAAAATGGCACTATTTAAAATGTTTGTTCTAAGAGAGGAAGTGTCTTTTTCTGCTCATAGGAGTCACACCATACCATCCGCAAATTTTGTTGATGACTGTTATTTCATTGATACTATTGATTCCTTGGTCGAGAGTTCTTTTTTGCAGGATTTCACAAGTGAAGAAGTTTAGTGCAGGAAATTGACGAAAAATTCATCACTCAGGCAACACCCAAGGAGGCGCCGACACCTGATAAAGTGGAATTCAAGAAGCTCCCCACTCACCTTAAGTACGTTTTCTTGGAATAAGGAGAGAACAAACCCGTGATTATCTCATCCGAGTTGACAAAGGACCAAGAACACTTACCATTTTCAATTCTCAAAAATCACAAACTCGCTTTTGGATGGGGCCTAGCGGACATTCGCGGAATTAGTCCTACTACATGGATGCACCGCATCAATCTTGAGGAAGACGCCACTCCAAAACGAGATAGCCAACGACGACTAAATCCAGTCCTCATAGAAGTCGTGCAAAATGAGATTTTTAAATTGTTGGCAGAATGAATCATCTATCCCATTGCGGATAGTGAGTGGATGAGCCCGATACATGTGGTACCCAAGAAGGGAGGAATCACGGTGGTCCTAAACGACAAATAAGAGCTTGTTCCTTCTCGACCCGTCACGGGGTGGCAGATGTGCATTGACTACTGCAAACTAAATGCCGCCACCAAAAAGGACCATTTTTCTCTTCCTTTTATTGATCAAATGCTAGATAAATTATCCAGACATGATTTTTACTATTTTCTTGATGGCCTTTCAGGATATTATCAAATTGCCATCGCACCGAAGGATCAAGCCAAGACGGTATTCACGAGCTCATTCAGCACATATGCATATAGGAGAATGTCATTCGGACTATGCAATGCACCCGATACCTTTCAAATGTGCATGATGTCCATATTCTTCGAAATGATAGGGGACTTTGTCAAGATCTTCATGGACGATTTTTTGGTATTTGACTCATCTTTTAATGACTGCTTATTTAAAATTGAGAAAGTACTTGAAAGATGTGATGAGAGTGGTCTAACTTTGAGTTGGGAAAAGAGTAACTTCATGGTTAAAAGTAGCATTGTTCTATTGTTTTTAGTAAGGGCATTAAGGTTGATAAGGCGAAAATCGAGGTGATTGAAAAATTACCTCCACCAAGAGATGTCAAGGGCATTAGAAGTTTTTTAGGTCACGCAGGTTTCTACCGACGTTTTATTAAAGATTTTTTTACATTTGCCAACCACTTTGCCATTTACTAGCTCAAGATGTTCCTTTCGATTTTGATGACTCGTGTTTGCATGCTTTTAACCTATTGAACGAAAAGTTGATTTCTACCCCCATTGTCATTGGCCCTAATTATTCTATTCATTTCGAGATCATGTGTGACGCATCTAATTTTGTAGTTGGAGCTGTTTTAGGTGAACAAGTTGATAATATGCTTCGTGTGATTTACTACGCCAGTTTAACCGAACTCGGCCAAAGTAAATTACACCACCACGGAGAAGGTGATGTTCGTCGTAATATTCGCCTTAGAAAAATTTTGATCTTATATTTTAGGATCTAAGGTAATTATTCATAGTGATCATGCGGCATTGAGATACTTATTGACCAAATCACAAGCTAAACCTCGATTAATTAGATGAGTATTTCTTTTGTGGCCGATCATCTTTCTAGACTTGAACATTCTCATATTGATACATCTTGTGTTTCTGACAGTTTTCCCTATGAGAATATTTCTGAAATTACAATTACTCCTTGGTATGACGACATTGTAAATTACCTAGCATGCAATCTACTTAGACCCGTTCTAACATCCGAAGAGGAGAAACAATTTCTTCATGTGTGCATGCAATATTTTTGGGAGGAGCCTTACCTTTTCAAGCTTGGTAAGAATAGTATAATCTGACATTGCATTCCGAATTCCGAGCAAGAGCAAGTGCTCCGTTTCTGCCACGAATCCCCATGTGGAGGCCATTTTGGAGGACAAAAGATAGCACATAAGGTTTTGCAAAGCGGCCTTTTAGTCAACTCTCTTCAAGGACGCGCAAGCATTTTATTTGGCATGCGATAGATGCCAATGAGTTGGAGCCATAAGCAGTCGCAAAGAGATGCCTCTTCAAAACATATTGGTAGTCAAAATCTTCGACGTGTGGGGTATTGACTTCATGGGTCATTTCCCTAAATATTTTGGATACGAGTACATTCTATTAGCCGTTGATTATGTGTCCAAGTGGGTCGAAGCTATCCCCACTACGACTTGTGATGCTAATGTTCTCAATTTTGTGCAGGAAAACATCTTATGTAGATTTGGATTCCCTCGAGCTATCATTAGCGATGGGGAAAATACTTTTGCAACAAGTTGTTCGAAAAATGATGAAGAAGAATGAGATCACACACAAAGCCACCACCCCATACCACCCACAAATCTCGGGGCAAACAAAAACGAGTAGTAGGCAAGTGAAGGCCATATTGGAGAAAACCGTGAAACCATCCCAGAAGGATTGGGCAGTCAAGCTAAACGATGCCTAATGGGCATATAGGATGGCTTTCAAAAGCGTTCTTGGGATGAGCCCGTACTGTCTTGTGTATGGGAAGGCGTGCCACTTGCTGGTCGAAGTAGAATACAAAGCATATTGGGCTATCAAGGCAGCGACATGCGACCTTGACAATGAATCCGAGAGGAGATCACTCCAAATTTCCTAGCTTGATGAGCTTAGGAACGAGGCATATGAGAGTGCACGGATTTACAAAGACAAAGTGAAGCAGATTCATGACCGCCGAATTGTGCACAAGGAATTAAAACCGGAAATGAAGATTCTACTCTTCAATTCTAGACTTCGACAATTCCCGGACAAACTCAAATCAAGGTAGAGCGGCCCATTTGTGATCAAGCGCATACTACCATCCGGGGCCATAGAACTATATAGTAACAAAGGGGAAGAGTCTTTTTGCGTAAATGGATATCGGGTAAAATCGTACATTGAAGGCGACTCCATGCCCGAAGTTGTGGAGTCAACGCCCATCTCCGATCCCCCGTTGAATTAATTTCATCTCGTCGAGCTAACGACATAAAACAAGCACTTTGTGGGAGGCAACCCAAGCTCGTTTTCCCGTTTTTCATTTTTATTCTCCTTTATTTTTTCTTTTTTTCATTAGTTAATTTTCATTATTTTTCTTTTTTCTTAGGTGTTACCGAGTTGGGAGAAAACCGAGGCAAGATACGTAACGAAACAAAAAATAACACCTTGAAAAAGTCTGGACGAGAGGCACAGTCAACGAGCGCGAGACACTCAGCGCCCACGGAGGGAAAAAGGAAGGAATTTACGGGAGCAAGGGTCAGCGACCGCGGCACACTACGCAACCACTATATTTCTCCCTCTCTCCTTTCTTTTTCCCCACTTCTTTCACTTTTTCTCTCCCAAATTCCCCAAACCCTAACCTTCCCCAAAATTTCTTTCATCAATTCCTCCTTCCATACTCACTTTTTCACTCCTATTCTTTGGATTCACCATCAACTTTCCTTGCTCTTCCATTCCATCCAAATAATTTCCAATTCCACCCACTAAAACATCCAAAACCCCAAACCCCAAGTTCATCAATTCTTTTGCCCACCAAGTGTTTACTAAAAGTCCAACGGGGAGAAAAATATCAAAAACATGTGAAATTGGACAATCTAGTAGACAAGGAGGAGATGACGAGGATTTTCACCCCGTTCGCGACAACATCCAAGGCTTGGGTGCACCATTCCCAATATACATTGATCACGAGAGCACTCTCTATATACGGTACAAAACTCTTCACATCACCCTTCCTCGTACTCTTTATTGGGAACTATTGAGTAGTTTAGGCATTGCTTCTAAAGTGACCCGTTATTTGAAGAATATCGATTTAGAGAAGTATGCTAAGCTAGAAGTTGATTGCTTTAAAGAATTAGGACTTGAATTTCACACCACATTCGATGTTGCATCTGATTTCAAGTCATTTAAATTCCGGTACCGTGGATTATTTTATATTGTCACTACTTCCATGATGAAATCCATCTTTGGATTTCCCACCACGGGGCTCCATCGGGTGCCCCCGTAATTTAACTCGAATCTAGCTTGGTTTGAGTTAACAGGTTTTCACAATTGGGCATCAGGAGGCATGCCGAGCAGATTTCTAAAAGATCCCGAGATAAGCGTCTTGCACAAGTTCATCGCCTACTCCATCTCGGGCAATGAGCAAGCCAATAAGGTGAACATGGTGGAGTGCTTCCTACTCCATTGCACAATCCACAAGACGAAGATTTGCCCATCCTCATTCATCTTTAAAGCAATCCAATCCATCCAACGTCGGAAGCACGCCCACGCCTCTCTACTTCATCTAGCAACATCCATGGCTATGCACCTCAATCTTATCTGTGCGGATGGCCCTCCAAACAACGAGATGCTTCCTACCAAAAATATCGATATCAATGAATTGAGAGGCGCACCATTCGTCCTTTCACAGTCCGAGTTGGTGCCACAAGAGAGGCGCAATTGTGTGAGAAGGTACCTCAATGCCCAAGTAGCAGCCCGAGCATCCCATGAAACCGACGAGGTGGAAGATGTCCACATGGAGGCCAACGAAAAGGCTCAATCCTAGGAAGATGAGGAGGAGCAAACCGACGAGGAAGTCGACGCCGCTTGGCTCGGCTATGACACGGTGGATGCAACCGGAGGATTCGAGTGGGGTACCCAATCCTAATGGGGTGGTCAATCACAGTGGGGTGCCCAACCCCAATGGGGCACCCAACCTCAATGGAACTCCCAATGGGAGCAATTCACTACCGAAGTCACCACCGGCATCGTGAGATGCAATCTGACATCCGCAACATCATTACCCGTCTTGACGCCCAACACCAATAATGGGAAACTCAAAAAAAGGCGATGGAGGAGCAAAACCTACTCTTACGAGAGATGCAACAACAATGATCTTCTTAGACCTTTGGCGGAGCATCCACCCACCACTCCTCCCGACCAACAGTGAGCCTTAGTCTCACTGTTGAGGTGCATTTATTGCTTTATTTCTTTTCGTATGAGTGTGTGATTGACTAACCTTTATTTTCCCTTTACTTTGCTTTCTAGTTTTCTTTTTTTTTTCATGTTTTTCTTTCCGTTTTGTCACCCCGAATGCCGCAATTCAGGGACATTTTCTCTATCCTTACTCTATAGTTCTTTACTTTTTGCAATGAGGGCATTGCTCTATTTTTGTATAGGGAGGGGTGTTTTTTTATTGCGCGCATTAGTAGTTTTATTTTAGTGTCTTTGGTATGCAAAATTTTGATTGTTTCAGAGCTACTTTGTCTTCACCTTGTGGTTTAATCGAGTCATGGCATGTGTTTGAGATATGATATGATTTGAAAGCCTTGATTGATTTGACTTGATTCATGTTATGAAACATAGATGAACTAGGAATGTGTGAAACATTATGACCAGAATATTAATCTTAGTAAAATGATCGAGATAGTGATGCATGATGGTATAAATTGATTGATTCAATTGGCTAGTTGTTTATGACCACTTGTTGTGTATCCTTGTTTCGTATTGAAAATCAAACTTTGTCAAGAGGTCTCTGCTCCTATGAGAACCATGATAATGGGAAACCGCGTGAGGATACATTAGGGAACCCCTAATTTTTCACACCTCACGACAATGACCATATAACTTGACATTATTCTAAGTTGTCTTTTTGAGTTCGTAAAAAATAGGAATATATAAAGATTCTACCCTGCTCTCTTAATCAATAATTCAAAATTATAAAAGAGATGGGTATGGGAAACCACATCGGGAAAATCCAAACATTCAGAGTACACACCCGGTGAACATTGTCCTAAATATTCCTCATGTTGAAAAGAAAAGAAAAGAGAAAGATACGCTATTAAGATGGATAAAAACTATAGCCGGTTATGTGATCTCGATGTTACCTTGTGCATCATTGTATTGCGTTGTTCGAATTGATGATTATCTAGTCTAAATGATCTACTTGCTTCTATGATCTCTATGTGACGTGACGTGATGATATGAAGATCAATTTTGAAATGATTTGAAGTCTTGTTAAGAATACATGTCGTGATTAGATTTTTCCGTATGGATAGTTTAGACTAAGTTATGCTTGAGGAAAAGTAAGATTTTGTGTGTAGAGGGGTTGTTTAGCCTCTTTTTGATCGTTTAAACTCATATTTTCCATGTCTTTATTCGTATTATTTTCCCTCTTTGCATAATATTTTAGCTCGATTTATGGTTCATTTTATGTTTCAGGATCACAAGCCTAAACAAGTGTTGAAGTGGGAAAAGAGACGAGAAATGATGAAAAATAAAGACTAGTGCCGAGAGCACTAGTCAGCGGCCGCGTAGCCCTAAGCAGCCGCTGACTAGGTGGTGCGTGCCAAGGCGAGCCACAGCCGAGCTAGCGCGTGAGGGCCAGCGAGAGACAGGGTCAGCGGTCGTTGAGACCTCAACTGTCGCTGACCACGCAAGTGACTCGGTCAGTGCCCCATGGCCGCGCCCGCGACTCGCGGAACAACCTCAACTCAGCGGCCGCTGACTTTGAGCGGTCACTGACATCCCTTATCGGCTATAAATACCCGACGCGTTTCTCAATCGAGAGACACCTTTTTTCCACATCAGTTTTCAACTCCGTTTTCCAGACTTGCATTCCACACGTTTTCATTTATATTTTGAGCACGTCTCGACCTCGTGTTCTAGGATCGAGACTTTTGATTTCTAGTTAGTCGTTACTAGTTTTTGAATTCGTACTCGAAGGTAGCCAATCGCAACATTCTAGTTCTTAGTTCTTCTTCAGTTTCCACTGTGGATTCAAGACCATTCCAGTTATTAATCAAGTTCGTTTTCCGTTTATTATTTTGGTTTCATTTATTATTGAGTTTGTTTATTTGTTTATGCTTTCGTTCTCTTATTTTGCTTATTCTATGCGCCTTTTGATATAAATTTCCCTAGTACTTTCCGCATTCTTTTTAATTCTAATTTTCAATTTATTCACATCGTTAAAATTTAAATCCTATTTTCTTAATTAGATTAGTTAGACGATTCGTTTCTACTTGATTTCCATTAGTTTAGAGTTTACCTTCTCTCTTATTTATATTCCATGTCTTTCGATTATACTTTCATTTATTAGTTTACAATTTACTTTACGTATTTTACTTTCTTCGCCTAGTTATAATACAAACAAATACTCTTTTACTTGCTTTTATATTGAACAAAGAATTGAATTACCCTGATAAGTCTTCTTTGAGAATACGACTTGGGTTGGCTTATCATTGCTAGACGACCTCATTAAGATTGCAAGCAACTCGAAACAATTTTAGTCGAACACCCACCTTTTTATGATTTTGTTTATTTATTTATTTCTTATTTTCTTGTGCTTATTATTGATTAGAGTATTTAGGATCTCTATTTATTCATTTTTAATAACACTTAGGATTAGAATCGCCTTGTTATATAAGGTTACTGTTGAAATTTCAACGGGGTTAAATTGTAACGTACAATTGACCTCGTATATTTGCAAGAACCTAGGTTTGCACATTTTAGGTTTTAAACAAATTTGGCTTCGTTGCCAAGGAGAGCTTTAGGCGTTTTTGATTCTTAGTGTTATTTGTGTTTTTTATTTATTTTCTTTTCTTGTTCAGTGATTGTGTTCCGTATCGTGTTTGTTATTTATTTTTTTCATTTATTTTATTATTAGGTGTTTTCTCCCGCAAGTTGCATTTGACTCGTCTCCTGTGGTGGCAGGTAGTGCATGCACGGACGTAGTACCCTGAATCTGAGTCTAGCTCGGAAGGAGGTCTCTTCAAACAGTAATCCTGGAAAAAGAACTCGAGAAGGCTAATCTCTTAGAGTTGGAGAATCAGGCGAATGATTCAGACCACTTGGAGACCGACGACAGCGAGACCAGTTCGAGGACAGTTCCGATGGTAGCCCGACAGATGAAGGATCTGACTTGGCCAGTGATTGAAGCAGCAGCTTCACCAATCGTGCTTGGAGAGGCAACTAGGAACTATGAGCTGAAGAGCATCTACTTCAACCAGCTTCCCCCCTTCTATGGGATGCCGACGAAAGACGCATTGAACTTCATTTGTGAGTACAATGTCTAGACCTTCCCCTACACGCTGAAGGATCGGGTGAAGACTTGGTTCATGTCTCTGCCGCCTAATTCACTGCAGAACTGGAACCAAGTCGCTGACAAATTCATGATGAAGTGGTATCCCAACCAAAAAACTCAGGAGGTGCGGTCGCAGCTGGTTACTTTTACTCAGATGGATGGAGAGTCGCTTCCTGAAGTTTGGGAGCACTTCAAGGGCCTTCAGATGCAGTGCCCGCACCACAACCTCTCACAGGAGCTGCTTAACCAATTCTTCTATGACAGTCTGCATCAGAATTTTCAATACATGGTGGATAATGCAGCTGGAGGAGATATTGGGAGCAAGACAGCCGAGAAGCTCACCGAGATCTTTGAGACTATAGCCGACAACTCCCAGCAAAAGAGTACCAGCAGCAGCCATATCAAGCTCCACCTCACGTTTCAGTCAAGGAAAACTTGAACCGATATGTGGAGGTGTGAAATCAAATGTTTGAGACTCTCGAGGCCTCGATGAAGAGGGTGGAGATCCAGGTTGGACAGCTAGCGGAGTCCTTGGGAGAGCTTGTGCAGCTCAATAGGAATGATAAGCTTCCTAGTCAGCCAAAGTGACTTTGAGGAGAAGATACTTTTTTCGAGCTCGAGACATTTAATGAGCAGTTTTTGTTTTATTTCAATTCTTTATTTTTTTCCTGTTTCTTTTTGCCTTTCCTTTCCTTTCCTTTTTTGAATAAATAAATAATATATTCGCGGCTTTAAATTGCAGGTGAGTGGGGTTTCCGCTTCTTCATTCTTCACCATCCGACTACTAGCAATATCCGAGATCTGGCGTATTGAGTTTTGTCTTTCTTTTCATTTTTCTTCTTCATCAGGGAAGTCTTCTCTACCTTTATCTTAGCTTACTACGAGGGCATAGTAAGATTTAAGTGTGTGTGTGGGGGAAGGGGGGGTGGACTTGCTTATGTGTCTTTTTATTTTTTTATTTGTTTATATCTCCCTGTCTTGAGTGTTTGTTTGTTCTC
>JAPKLX010000112.1:313630-392079 GCA_026898415.1 Leonotis leonurus | reverse complement strand
AATGGTTGTAGGACTTAAATTGATTCGAATTTTGATTAGGTTAAGTTGTTTGATTACTATCGTTTAGTGGGGCATTTTGCTTAGCTAGATAATTCGTGCTCAATCATGATTCGAATTACGAGTGATACTCCCTTGTCATTTACGTGTCTAATTCCCATATGGTCTAAAAAAAATCTACATAAGAAATTCTCAAAAAAAGAAAAAAAATGAATGAAAACACTAGAAGGGTGTAATGAGTTGTCGAGTTAAGTTTGTGGGTTCTACTCCTCTTATCTTTGATAATGATTATGGGAACCACATTGGGGTATTCGATGAGATCCATTGAAGTTTATACGCAATTATCAATGCCCTTAAAACGTTCTTGCTCGCCTTCTTTTAAAAAAAAAGGATATATCTAAGGGAATTTGTCATGTTGAGTGCTAGTGAGATATGAGATGTGTGTATATCGTGATTGTGTACTTGTTAGATGGTTTAGTTAACGGGAAATACTACGAGCTTAATTGAGTGACTATGTTTGATTGAGAGTTGAGTCTAGTTTAAGTCCTCGTATTGAAGGTATGAACGGTTGTTGAGGCTTGCCTGTTGATTTTCTACTCGACTCGAATGTGTTTGTGATTAGTTTTTTGCTTGAGGACAAGCAAATGGTTGAGTGTGGGGGGTTTTGTTGGTGTGCTTTTGTCGTGTTTTTACCAGTGTTGTGAAAAACAAACACCTCATGCGCCTCAAGGCGAGGCGGTAATAAACCGCCCGAGGCTGACGCCTTCTTCTCCGCCGCTCGAACGTCCGCCCTAGTCGAGTGAGGCGTGCACCTCACCTCAAACCGCCTCGAGGCGGAGCGAGGCTGTAGCCTCAACAACGATGTCAATTTCCGGTTTGATAAATTTTTATTTAAGTATTTTTTTTTTAATTTTTAAACAAATTAAACCTACCCACTAAAAGCCCAGCCAAAAATTAATCCTAATTATAGTAATTAACCTAATTACCCCCTTAAATTGACTAAATTTAATTCAGTGAAAAAATATTTACAGAACTCAAACACGTTTAGTGCATCACCTGCTGTCTGCCTCCGCCGCCTGCCTCCTGCCGCCGCCCGCCGCCACTTGCCGCCAAGCCATCAGCTGTAAATTACAGTATGTTGCTTTGCTACTGCATGTAACTATAGTCTATAGATAGTCTACTCAATGTAATATGTTGCTACTGCATATCTATATATATATATATATATATATATATAGTTTAATAGTTTAGTCTTTCAATGTAATATGATTTAGAATCTTAGATTGGTTGAACTACACTTGTAATAGTTATTCCACTTGTTGAATTTTTAATTTTGTATGTATCACATGATTTACACTTTATATAATATTATAATATATATATATATATATATTATTTAGTATTTACATACTACTTTTAACTTTTAACTTGATTTACACTTTACATTTTGTATAGTATTTATCATTTACAATATATATAATATTATAATATATATATATTATTTTCTTAATATATTTGTAAATTTTTAATGATTTTTATTTATTTAAATTAGACTTGATTTTCTAATATACGTGTTATAAATTATGTAGATAAATGGCTTCTCAAAATCAAAAATCTTCGAGAAAAGATCCGACTTGGAAATATGGAACAGAAGTTCAAAATCCAGATCCAGGTAAAAAGTCTTATGTTTACATTGAGTGTGATTTTTGTAAACAAAAGATTACCGACGGTGTTAAGAGAATGAAAGATCATCTTGCTTGCACACATCTGAATAATAAGCCTTATCCGCATGTAACGCCCGAAGTCAAAAAAGAAATAAGGATTACTTGGACAAGTCAGAGTCAGCGAATAAAAAAAAACAAGCATTCGATGAATTGGTCGATTCGGGAGCATATTACCGTGGAGGTCATGATGAAGATCTGATATCTTCTCAAGTTGAAAATAGAAGAATTAGAGGACCAATGGTTAGGTTCGTAGCTCACAATGATGATGTCGGTCAAGACGGTGATGATGTACGCGTTCTTAATCCCAAAGATATGGTCAGAGATGCAAGAAAAAAGGTGTGTTTAGATATTGGAAAGTTTTTCTTTGTGAATGCGATTTCTTTTAATGTGGTTGAGTCTCCTGAGTTTGTTAGCATGTGTAGATCAGTTGTCTCATATGGTACAGGGTTAAAGACACCTTCGAGACATGATTTGAGTACATGGGTTCTACAAGAGGAAGTGGAAACAACTAAAAATCACGTTGAAGATGTTCGCAAGACTTGGATACAAACTAGTGTATCCATATTTTCCGATGGATGGAAGGATATGAGAGGAAGAAGTTTGATCAATTTCTTAGTGAACAATCCTTATGGCACCGTTTTTCTCAAATCAATTCATGCTTCGAACGTTGTGAAGGATGCCACTAAGCTTTTTGAGCTTCTTGATGGAGTTGTGGAAGAGGTTGGAGAAGACTTAGTAGTACAGATTGTGGCAGACAATGCTAGCAACTACAAGACTGCGGGGAGTCTTTTCATGACAAAGAGAAAGCGTCTATATTGGACACCATGTGTTGTTCATTGCATTGATTTAATGCTTGAGAAGATTGGAGAATTACCACAACACAAGAATGCACTGTCCAAGGCAAGGACAATTAGTATCTTCATTTATAATCATGGATTTGTGCTTGCAATGATGAGGAAGTTCACACAGAGAGAGCTTATTTGTCCGGCAATTACGAGATTTGCCACAGCTTTGTTGACACTAGAGAGTATGCTTCAATCAAAGCAACCATTAGAAGCGATGTTCACTTCGGCAGAATGGGCAGGTAGTACATGGGCAAACAAAACTGAAGGGATGAAAGTGAGGAAAATTATTTTGAGCGATAATTTTTGGCAAAGTGTATTGTATACTCTTCAAACTACAAGACCGTTGGTTAAGGTGTTGCGAATGGTGGATGGAGAGGAGATGTCTGCTATGAGATTTATCTATGGCACTATGGACGAGGCAAAAGAAGAAATTGCAAAAAAAATGGATAACGATTTGAGCAAGTATAAGGAGATTTGGGATATCATAGATGTCAAGTGGGATTTCCAACTTCATCGTGATATACATGCAGCAGCTCATTACTTAAATCCTCGATACCAATATTCATAAAAATTTTCAAGTCATCGAGAAATTAAAAATGGTTTGATGGCTTGCATGGAAAAAATGATTCCCGAAGAGTCATTAACTGCGGCTGATCTTCAATTGGATGCATTTCGAAACAAACAAGGACTCTTCGGCGTAAAAGTTGCAAGAGATACTTACAAAACAAGAACTCCAGGTAATGACTAATGAATACTAATTATTATTTTTCATATTATCATTTATAGTTATCATTTGATAAATGTTTATTATTTTCTCATTATTTAATTTATAGCAAATTGGTGGGTTCAATTTGGGGATGATACTCCAGAACTTCAAAGTTTTGCCGTAAGAGTTTTGAGCTTGACGTGTTCAACTTCGGCTTGTGAGCGTAATTGGAGTATGTTCAATCAGGTCATAATTTTTTGATATTATTTTTACAATAGTTACATTTTACTTTTATAATTGTTTATTAATTATAATATTTTGATATAATTTAATAGGTGCATACAAAGAAAAGAAATCGTCAACACAGAAGCTCAATTCATTGGTTTATATTATGTACAACAAGAGGTTGAGAAATAGACAAATGAAGTTGAAGAGTCGTGAAGTTGATCCATTAATCGTTGAACATTTATCGTCCGACGACGAATGGTGTGTTGGTCATGAGGATGAGGATGAGTTGAGTCCTAATGTTGCAGACATGAATGATGAAGAATTTGAAGCATTACTTAACAATGTGCCAATATCAAATGAAGGAACATCTCGTGATCATCGAAATGAAACATCAAATGAAGGAACTTCTCGTGGTCGTGGACAAAAGAGAACAAGAACTTTGAATGATATTGAAGAGTCAGAATGGGAGGGTGATGATAATAACGAGGAAGATATGAGTTAATTGACATTGTCGTTTGATCAAGAGACATTATTCGAAAGTTGGAAAATTTTAGAACTTTACGATTTTATTTGATGCACTTTTAGGCTATTTTATTTGTTTAAACTTTTAAAAACTTCTAAAATATTATTTTGCTAGTTATATATTATTTAATGAGTATTTTATTATTTTAATTATTTTTTGTCTAAAATTTGAGGCTTACGCCTCGCCTCACTTAAAGAAAACGCCTAAAGTACGCCTTAAATACTTTACAACATTAGTTTTTACACGACTTTTCGAGTCTCGTTTCATTTCTTTAGGTTCATTTTATGTTACATTTTGGTTTGTTTTTACGTTCGGTCTCTGTAATTGCATGTAGGTTGTTTGGTGTGGAAATTGGCGCGCAATGGAGATGTAACGATGAATCATGGATAGCATAAGATTAAATTTCATCTCGATAGGAGTCCGTAGCTGCAAACGAATCCAATATCGGAGTTCAAACGAGGGAGAACGGGCCAAAACAAAATCGTTGCGCGCAGGAGGACAACAACTGATAGCCAACGGCGGCTGGCTATTCAGCGGTCGATGGGCACGATTTTGGGTCGCGGATATTGTTATTTAAAGCCCGTTTTTGGGCGTATTCTTTTACCCCATTTTCATATATTCTCTCCTTAATTACCCTAGAACATGTTTCTTAGTTGATTTCATTGTAATTTATCCTCAAGATGTAGGATTGAGGGCGAGTTTGACGCTCAATCCAAGATTCTTTCTTAGTAAGTTTTTTTTTTTTATCTTTGATTGTTTGAATGGATTGATTTGTCATTTCTCTACCTAGGGTTTAGAATTTCTTTAATTATTTATTGATTGTTCTTGATTCATGCTTCGTAATTTAACTTGTGCTTATTTAATAGAGACGATTCACCACCGTTTTTGATTATTTGTTTATTGGTTGAGATCGAGAGATAATTCCAATAGAAAACTAGGGTTACATCATTAATAATTCCAAATCGGAGACGTATGAATTATATTCGTTATTGATTTATGGTTTTCTCATTGTGTGATTCGAATAAGTAAGTTAGAATTGCGGCTTAATTATCGAACACGAAAGTTAGTGATTAAGCAACTCTATAAAATTGTTTATTAATTATGAATCATTGTTCTTAATTGAGGAATTCTTTTTAGGGTAATCTAATATGAGAGTCGTGATTACTATCTAATTAAGAATATGTAAGTAATTAATTCGACTAACTATTAAAAGGTCCTTAATGAACAAACAATAGTATGAATTTAGGAGCATGATTTAATTGATTTTAGATTTTCTTAACTCTAGGCCCTTAAATACGGAATCCCACCTTTTTATGATTTTGTTTATTTATTTATTTCTTATTTTCTCGTGCTTATTATTAATTAGAGTGTTTGGAATTTCTATTTATTCGTTTTTAATAACACTTAGAATTATAATCGTCCTGTTAAGTTTTCCGTTGAGATTCGATCGGGGTTAACTTGTCACGTACAATTGACCTCGTATATTTGCGAGAACCTAGGTTTGCACATTTTAGGTTTTAAACAATTACCTAATTTTACAAACAAAATATTGAATTAATAATAAAAAATAAAAACTTAAGATAAATAAGATTAGAAAATAGAGGTGATGTTATATTGCTATAGAATTGAAGTGATGACTTGAAAATGTTTTAATATTATATTACATATAGATATGAAAAATGACATTAGATAGATGAAGCCAAAATTGGTTAAACTAAATCATTTGAAATGAACTCACCAGTCACCACGCATTAGAAGTCAAATAAATAAATAAAAACACTACCACACATAGAATAAAGAAATATATATATACACACACTTGTAGTTGTAGTGCAAAAGTACAATTTTGCATGTATCGCCTTTCTTCAGTCAATGGAATCTTCTCTTCTGCTTTACAATATGATTGCAACATTTTCCTATATTAATTAATATTTTGGGGCCCTCACTTATCTCGTATAAATTTAGTCCAAATTTACTACTAACTCAAAACTAATTTTATTATATAAATAGATCAAGACTTAAAAGTGATGACTAATCATATGCTAAATTGTTTCAAGATTTAAGTGTTAGGTTGGATTAACACAACGGAATATGCGCCTATATTAAATTCTAGAATAAAGTATTGCTAATGCATACAACGGACAACCCCAATTTATAGTTTATATTTGATAGTGTATTATTTGGATGTGTACGTTCGTGGTATTAAAGATTTATTATTTCTTCATCCAACCACAATGTTATAGTTGAATTTTGTATTGTATTATTTTGCTCGTTACTGATTTGCAAAATTTGTCTCCAAGACTGTCTAGATATAGGAGGAAAAAGTGAAACCAACGATTAACATTTTCGGTTAATGAGACTTGGATCCAAGCTGAAATAATTTGACTTTATCTTTCTCATATTATGTAGTCTGTGTTAAGGACTATTTTGGTTGTGGAGCCAACCATTTAAGGGGTGGGTCAACCAGACATGTCAAATAAGTTTTTAAGACATAGCCTATAATGGTTGCTAAGACTTGTTTCCACAGCAAAAGATTAGTATCATTTAGTTTAACAGGTATAGGTGTGATTTGGAGGAATATAATGGAGTTGTTAATGTTGGAGTTGGTTCCATTGGAGGTGGAACCTGTAGAAATGACACTCATGCTGTCGAGACTGTGAAGGGAGAAAAGAAAGGAAGAAAAGGGAAATGGATATCAAGAGCTAGGCCTTAGACCGTTTGATCTGATACCATGAAAGGAAAGGAAATGAATGATAAAAATATAAACAAGTGAGAAAAGAAATATTGTTCCACTGATGTCTCAGAGTTGATTACACAGCTTGCATTACAACAAATGCTACATACTATATATAGAACCTAATAGCTATTCTAGAAAACTCTAGGTTATAGAATATTCTTAGAATATGTAAGACGCTCCTGCAATTCAACTTCCTTTGCCTGTAACATTGTGGTTGGATGAAGAAATGTCATGTCCATGTGGACATCCAGAGAAATACACTATCATGGTATGCTCATAAAAAATAACATCCCGTGAGATAAGAATTTTACCCGAAGAAAGCAAAATTATGTACCCTTAATGATTCTTATACACAATATCATTCACCTCTTGAACTTGTTCATAGCGATCTATGGGGTCCTGCTCATGTCACAAGCATGAATGGTTATTATTATTACACTAGTTTTGTTAATTAATCATTACAGCCGCTATGTTTGGATATACTTGCTGAAAGTCTAAGAATGAAGTCCATAGTGTTTTCATACATTTAAAAACTTTGGCTGAATAACAATTCCAAACCACTCTTAAATCCATACAAACCGATTGGGGTGGGGAATACCTTAGCTTAACTCATTTCTTCACTCAAACCGGCATTCACCATAGAGTCTCTTGCCTTTACACTCCACAGAAAAACAATCTTGCTGAACGAAAACACTGTCATATTGTCGAAACTGGACTTTCTCTCTTCTTTCAAGCTGGTCTTCCTATTACTTATTCGGATTACGCCTTCACTAGGGTTGTCTATATCATCAATCAAAGTCATATCTAAATTTCACTCTTCACTCCACTTTGCCATATCTAAATTTCACTCTTCACTCTTCCTTTTGTTTGTAAACCGTGGCTCTGATACCACTTTGTTGGAAGAAAATGATATAATTGTGGTGGAGGAAATGAAACTTTGATTGATCTACTTCAAAAATAAGATTACAGAGATATATATAGGTGTAGAACTCACACCATTTAAGTGACCTTTAATGATGATAGACAAAAGGTCATCTCCATTACATGAACTTAAATAAATATATCTTGACTACATGAATTAACATTCATGCATGTAGTCTAAAAGACACTACGAATAATGTCAAATTAATATCTCAACACTCTCCCTTAATTTGACAGCTCTTTCTCCACTCCAAGCATCGCTCTGAGTCTTCGAAAAACTTCAAAGTTCAAAGGCTTCGTAAAAATATTGGCAACTTGGTCCTGTGTTTTCACATAGTTCAACTCCACTTCTTTCTTAGCAATACACTCCCTAATGAAATGATACTTTGTATCAATGTGTTTGCTCCGATCATGGAAAACTGGATTCTTTGCAAGTGCTTGTGCAGATTTATTATCGGTGTAGATCATTGTGGCTTCTTCTTGAGGCAAGTGGAGTTCCTTTAGTAGCTTACGCAACCAAATTGCATGACAAGTGCACGAGCTTGCAGCAACATATTCAGCCTCACATGTCGATAGCGTGACGATTTGTTGCTTCTTTGAACTCCAAGAGACAACACAACTTCCCATAAAAAATACAAACCCCGTAGTACTCCTTCTATCATCGATATTCCCCGCAAAGTCACTATCACAATATCCATGAAGTGCGAAGTCATTAGATGACGAGTAATAAAGACCAAATTCAAGTGTACCTTTAAGGTAACGTAGAATCCTTTTGGCGGCCTTCATATGAGTAGAAGTAGGAGTCTCCATGAAACGACTTATCACTCCTACTGCATAAAGGATATCGGGCCTTGTGTTCGTCAAGTATCTCAAGCTTCCCACAAGACTCTTGAACAAGTTGGGATCTTCTTTCTTTTCTTCATGATATTTGGACAATTTGATGCCGACCTCCATGGGTGTGTTGACGGGATTGCAATCAAACATCTTATATTTTTCCAAGATTTCTTTTGCAAATCCTGTTTGAGAAAGATGGATACCTTCCTCAGTTTGTTTCACTTCAAGACCCAAGTAGAAAGACATTAACCCCAGGTCAGTCATCTCAAATTCGGCAAACATCGTTCTCTTGAACTCATCAAACAAAATAGGATTGTTGCCGGTGAAGATAAGATCATCAACATAGATGCACACAAACATTTTATCTCCATTATTTTCAACCTTAGAATATAAAGCATATTCACTAAGGCAACGAACAAACCCGTTATCTTGAAAATATTTGTTGATGCGACTATTCCATGCTCATGGTGCTTGTTTTAAACCGTATAAGGACTTCTTCAATTTCAACACATCTCCTTCACGTCCTTCAACCTCGTAGCCCAATGGTTTCTCAACATAGATATCCTTCTCAATGAATCCATTCAAAAAGGCCGTTTTCACGTCCATTTGATAGATTTTCCATTTCTTTTGGGCAGCAAGTGAAATGAGCAATCGAATAGTCTCCATTCGAGCAACCGGTGCAAAGACTTCATCGTAATCAACACCATGCTTTTGTTTGTAGCCCTTAACTACAAGTCTTGCTTTGTACTTCTCCACTTCTCCTTTTGCATTCTTTTTTAACTTGTAAACTCATTTCACTCCGATGGATTCATGGCCCTTTGGAAGTGACGTTAATTCCCAAGTGTTGTTTTTCTCAATGGACTTGATCTCTTCGTCCATCGCTGCTCGCCAATTTCTGTCTTGCATAGCTTCTTGAAAATTCAATGGTTCACAATCCACAAAGAGACAATGCAACTCATCATTAACTTCTTCTGTATTTTCGTAGATGTCGGCAAGAGAGCGCATTCTTTGCGGCCTTTCACTCGAGCTTTCTCCTTCAGGAGTAGGTGGCTCCGGTTCTCCAATATCAGCAACATTATCTTCAACGTTATCTTCGTCGAAATAAGGGAGGAAGTTGTAGGTGTTTTCTTGTTGTTCTCCCCATCTCCAAGCATCTTCTTCATCAAAATGAACATCACGGCTTATCACAACTTTGTCATTTATTGGATTAAACAACCTGTAACCTTTGGATTGGTAGTCATATCCAATAAAGACATATTTTGCACTTCGATCATCAAGTTTGGATCTTTCTTGTTGTGGAACTTGAGCATAAGCAATGCTCCCGAAAACCCGCAAGTGATTAACACTCGGCTTTCTTCCGTTCCATGCCTCTTGAGGAGTTCGATCTTTATCACTCACAGTTGGAGACCGATTTGACAAGTAAACTGCACAAGAAACAGCTTCAGCCCAAAACTCCTTCGGCATGTTTTTTGCTTTCAACATGCATCTCGCCATATTAAGAATCGTTCGATTCTTTCTCTCGGCAACTCCGTTTTGTTGAGGCGATCGTGCAACAGTGAGAGGACGGCGAATTCCATGGGATGCACAAAACTCATTGAATTCATTTGAGGTGAACTCTCCTCCTCGATCAGACCTCAACGCTTTGATATTATAGCCACTTTCCTTTTCAACAAGCATTTTAAATTTTTTGAAGGTGGCAAAAGCATCAGATTTTTGCTTGAGAAAATAAACCTATGTCTTTCGGCTATAATCGTCGATAAAGAGTATGAAATATTTACTCTTACCAAAGGAAGGAGGATCAATCGGTCCACAAACATCTGTGTGCACGAGCTCAAGTGGTTCGGATGCCCTTGATGTTGCTTCCTTTGGAAATCTCTTCCGCGTATGTTTGCCGAGGAGACATGCTTCACACAATTGATTCGGATGATTGGCATCCCTTTCACCATCTCCTTTTCTCCCATCGCCTTTAATGAATCAAAGTTTAAGTGACCAAACCTCATGTGCCAACACCATGCCTCATCGTGTACTTTTGCTTTCAAACACTTTGCATCAACAGTTTTGATGTCCAATTTGAACATCCTGTTCTTGCACATACTCACTTTGGCAATCAATTTGTCATTTTTGTCTTTAAGCCAAAGACAATTCTCTTTCATCAAGACTTCATATCCATTCTCAACAAATTGGCCAAGACTAAGAATATTGCTTCTTAGTTTAGGCACATAATATACGTCAGGAATCATCTTATGGCCCCCATCTTTGGAAGAGATGAGAATCGTACCCTTTCCTTCAATTTGAATCTTTGAGGAGTCTCCAAAAGAAACATTTCCATGCACCTGGTTGTTGAGTTGCACAAAATTTTCCTTTTGACCACACATGTGATTGCTAGCACCATTGTCTAGGTACCACAAACTTTCGACATTTTTCTCTTCTTTTATTGTCAGCAAGAGAGTTGATTCTTCGGCTTCTTGATTATCGCAAACAAGATTGGCCTTCTCTTCATTGTGTTTAGTGTCGCGGCACTCCGACGCGTAATGACCAAGTCTATGACAGTTATAGCACTTAACATTAGACTTGTCATACCTCTTGTCATTTGAATTTTGGTGATAGTCACGCCCTCGACCTCGTTTTCCACCTCAACCTCTTGTAGATGGAGAGTTTCTCTCATCATTGTTTGGATGATCACCTCGGTTGGTTCCTTGTTGCCATGGGCGTCCTCTCCCTCTTCCTCGTTCTCGTCTGCGACTTTCCCCTTCATTTTTCAACGTAGCATTGGATTTAAGAGCCTGCTCCAGTGGCTCTTGTCTTCTCTTTAATTTCTCTTCTTGAGCTTGTAATGAGCCCTCAAGTTCTTCCACGGCCATCGAATCAAGATCTTTCGTTTCCTCGATAACACACACAATGTTATCAAATTTAGGTGTTAAAGAGCGAAGAATTTTCTCCACCACTTTGACGTCTTCAACCTTTTCTCCATATCGTTTTAGTTGATTCGTCGTCGCTTTCACTCGTGAACAATACTCCGAGATGGATTCGGACTCGTTCATCTTTAATGCTTCAAAATCACTCCTTAGCGATTGAAGCCTTACTTTCTTCACCTTTTCAACTCCTTGGAAAGATTTAGACAAAATCTCCCAAGCTTCCTTCGCGGTGACTGCATCTGCCACCTTTTCGAACATCATATCATCCAAACATTGATGGATGAGAGTGAGGGCTTGTTGATCTTTCTTCCTTGTCTTTGACAAGGTTTCCTTTTGTGCCGGAGTTAGCACAACCTCGTCGAGAGGCTTCTCGTAGCCTCTCTCTACGATCTCCCACACGTCTTGAGATCCAAGCAAAGCTTTCATTCGTAGGCACCATTTTTCATAATTTTCCTTTGTGAGACGAGGAAATTGAAATGATGACATTCCATTGTTTGCCATATCTAAATTTCACTCTTCACTCTTCCTTTTGTTTGTAAACCGTGGCTCTGATACCACTTTGTTGGAAGAAAATGATATAATTGTGGTGGAGGAAATGAAACTTTGATTGATCTACTTCAAAAATAAGATTACAGAGATATATATAGGTGTAGAACTCACACCATTTAAGTGACCTTTAATGATGATAGACAAAAGGTCATCTCCAGTACATGAACTTAAATAAATATATCTTGACTACATGAATTAATAATAACTTAACATTCATGCATGTAGTCTAAAAGGCACTACGAATAATGTCAAATTAATATCTCAACATATTTTCCATTTTGTCTCACCATTGGAAACACTCTTTCACACTAAGCCCGTCTAATCTACTCTTCGAACCTTTGGATGTTTGTTTTACCCATACTCAAGGTCATAAAATAACAATAAACTTCAACCACGTTCAGATAATGGCATTTTCCTCAGGTATAGCATGCATCATAAAGGTTATAAGGTTTTGCTTTCTTCGGGTAAAATTCTTATCTCACGGGGTATTATTTTTGATGAGCGCACCTTCCCCTACAAATCATCAGTCACTTCTTCATCACCTAATACTTCATCCTCTGATAATGATCATACTCCACCTATACATATTCTTAGCTCACTCCCTATCTTTATCCCTTCCATGCATACATCTCCTATTGTCTCTGCCAAGCATACGCCTGACTCTCTCATTCCCACTGATTTTCCCACATCTTCTACCATCCTACTCCTGATATATCTTCTTCTACTCCTCTATCTACTCCAATTAATGACCCTCATTCTCCTGTTGATCCCACAAATCCTAGTGATCTATCACCTCCTAATATTCATCTCATGGTGACTCGATCAAAGGTGGGATTCTTCAACCTAAGATTTATGTTGTCATTCAATCACATGATGACCTTCTCCTTACCGAACCTTGAAATGTTATTGTTGCCTTATCCAGTCCTCACTGGAAAGAGGCCATGGTTCGCGAATATCAAGCATTGATTAAAACCAACACCTGGACCCTTGTTCATAATACTATTGTCTCTCATTATATTGGTTTTTTTTGGGTAATCAAAATCAAAAAACATGCAGATGGGAGTATAGCCCGATATAAGGCACATTTGGTCGCACAAGGCTTCACCCAATAATCGGGATATGAGTTCACTGATACTTTTAGCTTCGTCGTCAAACCATACACTATTAGTGTCATTGTCTCTATTGTTGTACAATATAGTTGGGATGTTATACACCTAGACGTTGACAATAATACCTTCCTCAATGGTCATCTTGATTTCACTCAATCCAAAGCCGACCACTCCCTCTTTTATAAGAATGGTCATGTCACATTTTATTTACTCCTTTATGTGGATGACATACTTCTTACAGATAAAGACATGTCTTTTTCCAACCCTTGTCCCACACCCATGTACTATTCTTATCCCTTATCTAAATTCAAATGAACTCCTCTGCATCATCCTAAAGTTTATTGTAAAATAGTTGGAGCTCTACAATATTTAACCATAACTCGTGTCGAACTTGCTTTATCCATTAATAAGGCCAGCCAATACATGAAAAATCTTTTATAGCCACCTTGGAAAGTTGTAAAACGTATTCTTCGATACGTGGTTGGTTCATTGGATCATGGTTTACACATTGATCGTTTTGGACATTTTGATATTGTTGGTTTTTCGGACTCCGAAGGCCTCAAATGTTGATGATCGTCGTTCAACTTCTGATTTTTTTTCTTTATTTTGATGGTACTATCATTCTAGGTACTCTAAATAAACAATCGATGGTTTCTCGATCTAGCACAGAGGAAGAACATAGGAGTCTTGCACATGCCACTTGTGATATCATTTGGTTGCTTTTACTCAAAGAAATCTCATTTCCTGTTCACAAACCTCCAATTTAATGGGTTGTTTCTTCGGTCTCACTTGGATTGGGGGGTGTGATAGTGTATTATTTTGATGTCCACATGCACGTTACATTAAAGGATTGGCTCGTTCTTCATCCAACTACAACTTTACACGTAAACAAAGTTGAATTGCATGAGCATCTTTCATATTCTAGGAATATTCTGTAACCTAGAGTTTTCTATAATAGTTGTTAGTTTATGTTGGAAACTCCACAAATTTATTAAGTTTTAATGATGTTTATCGAACCAACACTTAGATTTAGTTATAATTTTTTTAAACCAAGTAATTAATATCATATGTTAAAGATCATCTCGATCTATAAAAGAGCAGGCCGATCGTTAAACGATATGTATTATCTTTATGAGCTAACTTGAACATATTTATTAATATTATAATGTGTAAGTTTATTTTGAAAATAGCTAAAATTGTAAAGGAGCAGGTCGACTAATAACGACATGTCCCTAACTTAGCAGCTAGTTGTGTTTCTTATTTAGACCACCTGTTGTGGTTTTAGACTTAGATTATCTTTCTAAGTTTAGATTTTATATAGATCAATGTTGTAAACATGTGTTTGAATTTTCAAACTCACTTATAGGAACGATCTGTTTATCTATCTGTAGATATGACAGCTCGATAGAATGTAAAGAGCAGGTCGATCTCAAACGATATGTCATATAGTGAACGAGTTGCTTCATTTAGAGTTCGACTCAGAAATCAAAGAGAAATCTTAAGAGTATCTATCTGGTCCCAAACAAATGATCTCTTAAAGAACATGTCAATTGACATCTTGTTTATATCAAGCTGCTAAACAACATGCAGCTAGTTGATCCGTACGAAAACTATGGTGAACTGTCGACATACTTAAATTTGTCATAAGTCAACCATCCAATGATTTGTCATATCAACAGATAATATATTTTAAGGAATGAAGTACAAGAATATCAGTTAAGAAGTATTGCTAATCATTCCATTTCTGGCAAAGCACTAGAAAATCGCGTGAAATGTGGAACATACAAGCAATGCAGGCGGCGCGTGTAACATCACATTACCGTGCATTAAGTGATGCATTTAATGTGATGGAGAATTACACTTCATCTCTCAAACGACTAGTTCCAGTCATGCTACTATAAATAACACATTTCTTCTTCAAAAAGAGTACGAGAAATCTACCATTATCAAAGCTCAAAACTCTTACTCAAATTTCTTCAAACATTCAACATTCAAAATACTTCTCTCTAATTTCTCTAAGTGTTTAGCTAGTTGCTTGAAGTTATGTTTTCTGGAGAGCTTCCATACGAATACTCAAAGATCAAGTGTGATCTTAGTTAGCCTTCTTCTAGATTGTAGTGTTCATTCTTAAAAGAAAAGTTTGTATGTTGTAAACAGGACGACCCTAAACTCATGCACGAAGAACAAATCTAGTTTTTATTGTTCTTTATGGCTCGTACTCAACGAGTATAAACAAGCGAGAGTTAGTGAATTTCCGATCTAGTGTTGATCGAGCCGTAGACGTAGGGTTGTTTGTCCGAACCACGCTAATTATGTGTGCTTACATTTCTTATCTCTTGCTTCGGTTATTCCACTTTGCACATCATAATTTCCGATCTAGTGTTGATCGAGCCGTAGACATAGGGTTGTTTGTCCGTACCACATTAATTATGTGTGCTTACATTTCTTATCTCTTGCTTCTGTTATTCCACTTTGCACATCATAATTTATTTATCAAGTTGCTTAACTACTTTGAGATAAAACAAAATCGTTTTCATCAAGAGCTATTAATCATCAAACTTTCGCACACAACTTTGTTTAAGTTTAACTTGTTCTAAGCTACTCTTAATCAGTGTTAATCACTCTTACACACTTCTATTTATAATAATTATATTCATATTTTTGGACCTACTATTAATCTTATAATCACTTACATTACAAATTTAATTATAAATAATAATAGAGTCTCATTTCACTCGTAACATATTTAAATTATTTATTAATCAATCTCTAATTTTTCTTTCATTCACATATACATATTTAATTAATAAACATTATGGAATATTTATTCCACCTACAACACATTCAAATTATTCGTTAAATTAAACTCGTGACGAACTGTGAAATGTTTTTTTGGATAGGGAGTACATGATTTAAAAATATATTATCTTCTTTTACATTATTTTAATTATTTATATTGATACACATAATAATAATTATGTTTTATTAATATATTTGGCTCAGAAATAAATAAAATCACTCATAGTTTTGCCAAATATTTTGGGATGGAAAGAATGAGAATATAAAATAATATATATGGTGAAAATATTTTTGTTTAGCAGTTTGTGGAGGGGCATATTTATATATGCAATCAGGGGCTTCTCGAGTACTCCCTCCGTCCCCCAAAGTGTGTTACGCATTTCCTTTTTGGGGTGTCCCCCAAAGTGTGTTACACTTAAAGTTTCTATTTTTGGACACAACACCCCCACTCACAACACCTTTAAGTGGGACCCAATCTCCACTAACATCATACTTTTCTAACTCCACTCATTATACTTTTTACACATTACTACACTAAGTCAACATTTTTTCTTAAAATCCGTGAAAGTCAAAGCGTAACACAAAATGGGGGACGGAGGGAGTATAATATATTGTCGACATATTATAGTACTAATAGATTAATTTTTTTAACTAAGATGATAGTGCTTTGGTTGGAAAATTTCTTTATCTTTTGGTTAGTTTTTAGATATGAGAGTGAATGATCGTACCCTCTTTTTGTTACTACGAATATAATAGAGGGATATGTTGTGTTAATTATAAGTTGGTTTTTAACATGAACTTACCATATAATTTCTTTTCTAAACTTACCAATGCTTTAATCTAATCTTCTTCTTCTACTTTCTACGGCAGAGACCATTGATATTTATTTGGATCGTATGAATGAAAGAAAAAACTTCCTTTTTTTTCTCTTCTTTTTATCCCTTGGACGAATTTTGGCAAGGTGCACTTTGGATTGAACTCGACGAACTTCATTTTTATGTGTTTTTTTATTTTAATAAGATTCTTCTGTTTAATGGATAATCATTTGATAATTGTTTTTCATCTTAAATTATGGATTTGCACCTACGTTTGAGCATATTCTGTTTTCTTTTGAATTTATAGTTCTGTAAACCCATAGGTAAGTGTCAATCAATGAAGCTATCAGTTTTCGAATCTTGATTTCCTTGAGATGAAAAAAGGCATTGCATGTGCGCGGTAATTTAAATATTGCCCTCTTTTAATCATAAAGCGCCATGTGAATATGTACAGTTCTTGGTAGTTCTTTTCACTGAAATGTTGTTTCTGGATGACAATAAATGACTGCTAAACTCACCTCTCACTTTTATAATTGCCATGCTTTCATGTTCACCTTCTCTTTGCATTGGTGGCATTAACATTTCAATGAATTATATCACATGATTTTCTTTCTTCTCAAACCATTTAATTATATTGTCACTCTCATCTTATGTATTACTTCATCCACCCTGCTAGATGTGGTCACGTTTTTTTATTGATCGTCCCATTAAAAGTGGCCACTTTCCAAAAAGGAAAAAAAATTTACCTTGACAATATATTACTCTTACTTTTTTAAAACACAACACTTTACTTTTTAAAACTCCTTGTCGAATCTTTTGTGGCCGTATTTAACAGGACGGAGATAGTAATATATATACCTTTAAGAAACTAGTTTGGATTAGAAGACTAGTGCAAACTGTCCATTCTCAACAAGTAATTTCGCTTTTTTCTGTCTCATTGTGTTTGTTACTATTATAGCTAGCTTTCGATATCAGCACTTTTGTCTTCTCAATGAGCATTTACGCTGAAAAGGTTTATCATCACCACTTCGATTTTTATTGAGAAAGAACATGAAACACACACTTCGATTGAAGAATCCCATAGAAGTTGAATATATTATATCGGTTTTCGGGTTTAAAATTTACAAAGTTTGATGGGTTTAAACTTTAAATCAAGCTTAATTATTTATATAAGGTGGACACAACTTAATGTCCATAGTTAGAGATTCAATTTAGCTCGAAATTACGGGCTAATTTGAACACCAATCTAAAATTGAAGAGGGTTAGAGTTGAAAATTTATATTCCGAAATACTTTTTAGTCTTAATGGGTTAGACTGAAAACAACATGAATCTGATAAGGTTAGCCCAAAAATCAAATAGGTTGACCTGATTAATCAAATAAAAAATAAAATAAAAAATATTTGAAAAATATATTTAATTTAATATGAAAATGATGTATTTATCCAATCAATCAGTTAATTAATCGCTTAAAAATAATTTAGACACATTTTTGATACGATATTATTACTTTTTTCGATTAAAATTTATTCGTATTTAAATTTGATCTTTAATTTTTTTTTAAATTATTATGTTTTTGTTATATTTTGCATATTTATTTATTTTTAAATATAGGACATAAAAAATATACATATATGTTAAACATTGTCATGAGCATTCTATTCTGATTGACCCGATGGGCTAGCTTAAAAATCGAGGATTTAAGATTAGGATTGTAAGTTTTTAACCCGAAAAAATTCAATTCAATTTAGACCAAACAAAAACTGACAACCCGAATGGGTTGAACTGAAATCGAGCAGACTGACCCGATTGACATTCTACGCACAACTGATGTGGCAATGTCATCTTAGCATACGAGTCACTATAATTTTTATTTTTTATTATTTATTATTTGTATTGAAAATATTAAATTATATTCTAATCAATAAATTTTAATAGTAAAGTGATAATTATTAAACTTTTTATAAAAAATTAATATTTATTACGGGATATGTCACATTATTCATGGACGTATTGACCTTAAATGTGTGATCATTATTTAATATCTTGTCAAATGTTAACCACTAAGACCTTCAAGATTAAGGAATTCAATTATGTTGTAGCAATATTAATTTTCTTAGATTGCTAGAAGAATATATTTTACTTCATAGTTCAAACAGTGGAGATTGAGACGACATATTATCGTTCGTAGTTCAGATAGTGGAATTTTGACCATCTACACCTACTCGATTTCTCAACTTAAGGAGGAAGGTAAAATATCGAAAATCTTAGGAGCATATATATGTCTCGATTTTCTGTTTTTTTTTCTTCTTCGTAATATACACGTGTTGCAGATATATGTGTTTAGAATTGCATGTTTTATTTGATTTATCATACTTACGGATCATGCGTATTTGTGAACTCCTTCAACTGGGTTCTATGGAGAGGGCTACTCCAAAATAGGCAGAGGAGTTGTCTTCTTTGTCATAGTAGTAACGGTCTTGCGATGAGGCCATACTCTCGTACAAGCCTTCGATAATAGTCAAATAGTCTCAAAAAATCTCGCACATCGCGGATTTAACGCAGTCGCCAGTCCACAATGATGCTAACGTTAGTTGGGTCCATAGCCACACCATAGATGATATTCAAATATTTACCAAAGTCAGTGCGAAGGGTTTTCGCTCTTAATGGATTTCTTTATGAGTTAATTGTGCAAAGTGCCCCATTTTATAATTTAAGGATGCAAAATATCCTTTTGTGTAAATATGTACCAAAAGTGCCCAAATTATGTGTTTTGGACCATAATACCCTTTTTCAACAAAATTTCTCCAATATCATATATAGTTAAAACAAATTAATACTTCAAATAGTATAAATCATGCATTTCTATCAAGCCCATCATGCTTCCGTATAAATTCAATATTAATACCAACTGTTTATACCTTCTTTGACCGATAAGCTGTCGGGTCGTATCCACCGGAAGTTTTAGGGACCTCGTCCAACCACCAGGAGCACCTTATGGATTCCAGACGCAGACTCCTTCAACAGCTCACAGCACAGCCCTCGTTCGTTTCCTACCCGGGGCGTATAAGTATGTTTGTTGGTAATAATAAGGAAAATATAAATCTAGAAGATGATGAACAAAAGCCCAAATCTTATTAAGGAATTATAAATATATATTACATACTAATTAGATCTCCTTTTGGGAGGAGACTAACTTGTTTAGCTACCTATGGTAGCGAGAACTACTATCATAAACTAGAAAGAGGAAAGAGTACAATGTTTATTGTTGGAGAGAAGTCGGAGAATTTTCGATGCCTTCAACCCTCCCCAAATGCTCGTTTATATAGAAGGCTTGAAGCCTCCCCTTCCCTGCATTATTGCCTCGGATTCTTATCTTCAAAATGATGCTTCTTCACGTGAAGCTGGGTCCAGATAAAGCTGCCGACACAAACATTTCTTAGTGGTTGGACCCCTTCTTTGAATTAGTGGTCCATCTTTTTTCCACCGACGATACTTTTATGGTGGAACGTCCTTTTCTTCCACCCACCATTGTCGTTTTCTTTTTGGTGGGTGCTGCTTTATCAGATGCTTTCTTTTACCGAAAGCATCTCCTGTTTTATCTTCACATGGCCCTTTTATTTCTGTCGGCCATCTGTCTTTTTTGGAGGGCCCCTTGGAGATTTTCCTTTTGGAGGAGTCTTCATCTCCTCATACTCGTTAGCTCGAAACTTCTTCTTATCTGGTTTAGGTAAGAAGCCTTTTCCGAACTCAGGTTCACGTTGGGCTGGACAATCTGAACATATCCTGGACGCCCAATGGCCAACATGAGCCATATTGCAGAACTTGCGATGGGTTTCTTTACTCATCGCCATCTTGTTTTCCCACAGAAGAGTTCTTTTTCTCTCAAAAGCCTCTTCTGCAAACTTGGTTGTCTTCCCTGTCATAGTATTTAACAGGAATGATCCATTCGCTGAGTTCTGAAAGAACTTGAAGGGAAACTTGACTTTGTCCATCTCTGTAAGACAGACCCATAATCCCCATGCTCGCCTTGTTGTTATTTGATCATCTGAGATTGCGGCGATCATTGGAATTTCACTAGTTGGTGCCTTGATTTGGTTAAAGGCATCCATTCGGGGTCTTCGTAGCCTTATGTAATGGAAGGCTTCGTGACTCCCCTTTCCTGCAGGTTCTGGGGCTGCACTTATGAAATAAAGCTCCAATGTATCACCTCGGCAAAGTTGTTCGTTGTTTGCCCAGGTATCATAGACCGCTTCCTGGATCCATCGGGGTAGACCTTTAAGTTCAGGAAACGCTGGGGACGTAGTATAAACTGAGGCAAGGGCCCCAAATTCATACCATTGCTTGACATCTTGGGGTTTTGATCCGGGTAGCATCCATACCCTTGGATATTTCCCCGAGCCATCAATCCTGGTATTACTAGGATTAATACCTGCTCTTGTGAGTAATTTCTCCCAGCTCGCTTGATAAGCCTGTTCAGCAGAAGAGAAAATAATCAAATTAGTATTAGACTCAGATTTGCCCGTCATAGGCCTGAGGCTAATCTCTCCCTCTTTTACCCCAGAGGTGGAGGGTTGACATGATGGTTCAGACGATGAAGTCTTAGCATCATCATTTCCTTGGGCTAGTGGTTCAGACTCCACCAGCTTAGGACTTGCTAGAGGGGTATTTGAATCCCCATCTACCGGTTTAGGTGCCGGAACACGAAACTCTGCTATCTCCAGAGGTTTTCTGGAAGCCCGCAGGATTGGCTTTTCCAGAGCCGACCATAACTGAGTACTGGTCAGCATACTGGCTCGTATTCTACCAGAGACTTTCGTCTTATCGGTAGCTTGCATCTTCCCCATTTGATCAGCATGGAGAACGCACTCGTCCCATTCCTCCAAGAGCATTTCCAAATTTTCTCGGAGATGCTTTTGGGCTAGCATGATGGATCTAACTTCAGCTGGCTCCATCTCTTGTCAGAAAATCTGCAAGAATATTTTCATGAGATTTTAACACGACAATATCATAAATATAATATTGACATAAAGCTTGCCATCTAAGTAACCTAGCATTTTCAGGTTTTGATGCTATGTTATTTCTTAGGAAAGCTTTAACCTGGGTATTATCAACTTTTAAAGTAAATTTCTTTGCTAATAAAAATAAAGGCCATTTTTTAAAAGCCTTTACTACAGCAAAGAATTCCTTCTCGTTGATATGCCATCTGATGGCCTCATTTTCTGAGAATAAACCACTACAATATCTGCAAGGTTCTTCTCCATAAGGAGTGATCTTCATGAGGACTGCTGCCCACCAATGATCACTCGCATCTGTATAGAGGACCAGATCATCCTCATCCTGTGGAATAGAAAGCTTTGGGAGATCTTTACATTCCTCCTTTAGCTTTTTCATTCCCTGTCGATGTTCTTCCGTCCATATAAACGGAACATCTTTCTTTAGTAGATTACTAAAGACCTTCCTGTGTTTCGCAAGATCTTTGATAAACATTCCTGCGAAATTAACAACTCCCAGAAAACTCTGAAGTTGTTTCTTCTCTTTTAATGTTTCTGGAAAATCTTGGACCTTCTTCACAATATGATCTTGCAAAGTTATTCCAGACTCATCGATCTCTATTCCCAAAAACTCCATTTTTTGGGTCGCAATTACTGCCTTCTTCTCTGAAAGCACTAATCCTTCTTTATAACAAACATCTGCAAATAAATCAAGATGTTTGATATGTTCATCCATATCTTTTGATGTTATAAGTATATCATCAATATAGACAAACATAAAAGAAAAATAATCTTTAAAAAGATTATCCATCTTTCTCTGGAAAATCTGGGGAGCATTAGCTAACCCCATTGGCATTACGTTCCAAACGAAGTGCCCCTGTGGTGTTGAGAAAGCTGTAAGTTTTTTACTTTCTTCCTCCATGCGAATCTGGTAGAAACCTGACTTGCAATCAAACTTTGAGAAGACCTTAGCATTGCGTATGCAGTTAATAAGGTGATCTCTACTTGGAATAAAATATCCGTCAAACTCTAGAATATCATTAATCCCTTTGTAATTAATGACAAGTCTAGGTTTACCTCGCTTGATCTCACCATGATTTCTTACCAGAAACCCAGGGCTACTGTAAGGTGAACTAGCCGGCTCGATCAACTTCATATCAAGATGTTCCTTGATAATAATTCTCATATCCTTCTGATCAATCAAGTTCATCAGGATAGGTCTGAATCTCACAAACTCATGCACCCTCTCCGGCTTCACCTTTAAGGTTGCTTTGAGTTGGTTCTTTTCCCACCAGGCCAAAGGATTCTCATTGTAGCATCTCGAGATCTTCCTTTTGACATCGGCAAGGGACACCTGCATTTCCACCCTAATTTCTTTGTTAGAAATCAAAGCTGCTTTAAGGATCTGGATTTCCTCCTCTTGAAGATCATCCTCCCGGATGCAGCTAAGCACTGCTTCGCTAAATCTTCTTTGATCCTTCATCTTTGGATGACGAAGTTTGCCTTCATCATTCATATCACCACGCTTGCTGCGAAAGGCTACGGGAATCTGTCGATTAAACGCCTTCCTTAATCTCTGAACAATGATTTTATGCTCACAATTGGTTGTGAACACTAATCTTCTTCGCTCATTGTCCTGCGTGTATTGTTTGAACATCTGTAGGAAATTATTTCCTAACAAAACATCAGCTCCCGTATCATGAAAATACATCGGTGGAGTTTTAACCTTATACCAAGGTGTTTGTCCCGCTCCTCCAATTAATATTTCCACTTCTTTTACTCCTTTGGATAAGAGTAAAACTCTTTTAGAGAAATCCCGGCCAGCAATTTGAGGTAAAACATTCTCAACTTCTTCTGGGAAAATTCCCCTTCTTGCTGTGCATATGCCTGCACCTGAATCAATATAGGCCGAGAAGTACTCTGCCTTATATTTTTCATATAACACTCCCACTGGAATGTATATAGAGAAAGGACTTGTCATACGATTAGGAGTCGTCTTTCTTCTATCGTAATCATCATCCCTTGGTCCATCTGTTTCCAGGGCTTGAATCTTTCCAAAAAATCTCGCCCTAGAATCAGAACATCTTCTCGTCCTGCTCTGCCTTTAACCTCTACCATAAAACCCCCTAGGTCAAGGGTTCCATTGTAATGGTTAACCTCCGGCTGCTGGAGATAATATAAGACACTACATGGAAAGTTATTTTCCCATCTTGTAGCATCAAATCTGGTTGTCATCCCTCTCCATCCCTCTGGACATTTCAGATTGACTGAAACCTGAGGATTCCCTGGGAATTGGGGCTGACTTTCTTGTATAAGTTTCCTCCCAAAGGGTTGAGATATAATTCTATCTCCTTGGAAGGATAGTCTTCCAGAGCCTATCTTAAGACTTTGATCATGTCTTATGACTGGCCTCTCTTGAATTCGAATGTTGACCTCCCTCCTTTGTGGAATCTCCATTCTATCGGGACCAATTGCTGTAGTCACCTTCTTGAAGATATCAGGTATTTCGATAAAAGGCTTTCCCAAGAATAACTCCGTATGATGGGAGTTGGAAAGTGCATACGAAATCTGATATGTTATCGAATAAGGTGTATTTCCCTCATCCAATAACTCCTTCCTTTTGAAGTCCTGATATAGCGTCAGAGCTTTACTGAAACCCGAGTCGTTGAGATTGTATGCAATCTTAGGATATACAATCCCCACAACTTGGCCTGCACAAAGATTCCCCGTGATGGTTCCCATCACTGAATCTTGTAGGTTTCTGATTCTCCTATCACATATGGCTATGTCGATTGGAGCATCAATTCCTGTGAACATCGTAGATTTGAGAACCAGTTGAATTGCCCCGATATGAATCCATCTCATCTTTTCGGCAATTTCTGGTTTAAGTTTCTCCAAATCCTCACGTATGTCGCTTGCTGGAATCAATTGCATCTCCACTTGATTCCCCGTAAACTCAATTGGAAGTGACATCTCTCGTCTAGTGATTCCGTAGACGATATGATGTTTCCTTCTTCCCAAACTGAAATTCCTTAGAACTTCGTCTAGGTTGCTGGCATTAAAACCTTGATACTTCTGAATATTCAAGGTTTTCTTCATGATTTTGTCGATCAGGTTTGGCGAGATCATCGTTCGGCTGGAAAATCCAGTTCGATCCTCTTTCTCCTGATGACAAGACTCAGCTTCAGTCTGAAGATTCTGTAGATCCATCAGAATCTTCATCCCCACTAAGAATCTCTTCTTGCTCATATATACTCTCGTCTGAGGGTATATCTTCAAATTGGTACACTTGAACCAATTCTTGGTAGTATATGGCATCTTCGATGTCTGGAGTAGACTCGAACCTTCGCATGCCTCTCTGCTCGTTATCTGGGCAATTTGTTGAAATATGCCCCTTGGCTCCACATGTCCAGCAATTACAATCTTTAAAACTTTCATTAGCTCTAGTATGAGCTCTTCTAAAAGTTTTCTTTGCTGGAGTTCTTGAACTGGATCCTTGGAACGAACCCCTGCTTCTGGCTGGTCCGCTTCTTTGTCCAGTTTTGTATGATCTAGCCTTTTGTCTAGACCACATCGTCCTTGGCTTCCAAGATCTTCCTCTTGGATTTCTTTCTTTAGAATAGGGTTGGTACCTATTCTTTCGTCTTTTTGTTATTGATGGCTCGCCTCCAATAACAACTGGAAGATCATTATCTTCACAATTTAGATGAGCTGTCTTGTTGATTCTTCGCAGCTTCTTCAAATTTTTCTGAGCAGTGGCTTGTTGACACCACTCTGAAAGCTTTTGATGTACATAAGACATCCTTTTGGCGATGCTATCACTGCCCTTAGGGATATAATCTCTTATCATCATCTCCTTCCATGGGCTTGGAAATTTTAAGAAGAAAATTTCCTTCGCAATAGTCTCATCAGCTTTTGACTGATGCTGGTAGATAGTAAAGAGTTGAAGAAATTTATTGAGCGCCTTTGGATCCAAGACTGTGAGTCTTAGATTATATAACGCCAATAAATACTTTCTTCTTTTCTCTCTATCGAATCCCTCGTAGTATCCTTCTCCGATGAAATGGTCTTTGAAGAGGACACTCATTCTTCGGATAATCTCCGAGTAGGATTCCACCTCAAAGCATTGATTTCTAACTTCGAGGTGTAATCCTTCCCAGGCGATTTTTACTACGCCTGCGAGACTGGTTTCAAGAATCTTAACCAGTCCTTCTTTGTTAACATCGAGAGTAGCTGCTGCAATCCGCATTGCTCCTCCCCACTCGTCGATCACTGATTCTCGATCTTTGAAACTGACTTCATCAAGATCAAGCATTACGCCATATGGATGGATGGGATCCAGGGTAGCCTTTCCAACCGGTGAATCTTGGATTCGGGGTTGTCGTCTTCTTCTGGTTCTCTCCATCAGTATGGCCTCGTCTGGTACCGTCGAGGTATATGAGGGTCCAGCATGGAAATCACGAGCTTCTCTCATGACCTCTTCAGGTGGTGGTGGTACTTGCTGATTTAATGGTACAGCAGCGTTTCCCTCCCTGATGTGCGCCACCTGGTGTTGGTTCATCTTGAGATCAACCACCCTCATATTAGCAAAAGATTCTGCTAACTCTTGTAGATCTTCAAGTCCGATTCTTTCAAGGTTACTCATGATTTTTCACCTTGAAATAATCTTACGTATCTTTCCACTTGAGGATCTTTTCCTTTATCCTTCACGGGTTGAGGATATTTTGGCCCTTCGGGGAATAGCATCCTGTTCCTTCTTTCGGGAAGAGATCTGTTCTCCAATTGGCTAACTCGACTCTGAATATCTTTCAAGATGGTTAGAATGTCATCTTGTTGGATAGATATTCTTTTAATCTCCTGGGGTACATTAATTAGGCGGTTGCCGTAATTTTGTACCGTCTTCTGGATCTCCCTTAAATCAACCGAGAATTTTGAGATGTCGGGGTCGATTTCTCGGAATGCCGGGGTCTCCCTTCTGTCTTGATTCATTAAAAATGGGTTGAATGTCCCATTTCCCTTTGCTGGTTCACCTCTCGTTGAAGTGAGAGGGTTGATAGTTGTAGATCTTGGTATCTACTCATCCTAAGGAGGATCCTTGATCTCTCGTTTATAGATAAAGGATCGTTCGTCCCTTCATCTAACTTGTTAGCCAAAGAGAGATATATCTCTTGGTACTTGCGATCTTTATTCTCCAATAATCGGAGAAAATTCCTGTAACCAAAGCATCTCGGACAAGTGTCCGGATCCATATTTCTCTTGGAGTCTCCTCCGTTAGGAAATAATTAAATGCAATAAATAAATATAATTCCTTAATAAACCTAGGGCTCTGATACCATTTTCGAAGCGTTTGCATAATGCCAAGATTTATACTCAAAACATGCAAATAAATGATCAACATGTTCTAATTTCAATAAGTAATGTGCTCAAATATATTTATAAAAACCCGGTCGTAAAAACCAAAAATCCGGTCGTCAAAAACCCGGTCACTATTCCAAAACCCGGTCACTATTCATCAAAACCCGGTCACTATTCATCGACCAGATTTTGATATAAAATGAAAACCTTCCAAATTTTTAATTTTTTATTACCATCTTAAATTATTTTGAGCATCTTACTAATTGAAATCATTTTGAAATACTAATTATTAATTAACCATATATGTAATAGAGAAATTTGTCCTTAATTAAGCATTTTAATCATGGGCAAAATAGTCTTTTTGGGTATTTTTGGTATAGTTTTACAAAAGAGGGTATTCTCCATCCTTTAGTTACGTAATAGGGCATTCTTCGCCAATCACCCTTTCTTTATTGATTATAAAAATTGTTCCGATCAGCTCATCAATAATTCCTAAATATTGGGGATTCAATTTGGAGTTATAATACGTTGTATTTCGTTTTATCTTTTTCCCCACCTCCAAAAGAGAAAATTTCATCTATCATTAGACTTTATGAAAGGTAACTATCTCAGTTTAGTAGTATATAAATTTATATAAATCTTTGAAAAATACTTGACCTCCTAAGAAAGAAAAAAGATACTCCCTCCATCCCAATTAAGACAAGTCGTATTCTTTTTTGGGCCGTTCAAGTAAAATGAGTCATTTCCTTTTCAGGACACCTTTATTATACACACAAATTTAATAATATATATTTATATCATCACTTTATACTTTAAATATACACTCAAGTCTTAACATACACTCCTTAATTACCGTGCCTAAAATGTATGCATCATCTTAAATGAGATAGAGAGAGTACTATCTTTGGGATACAATCAAATAATTTTGATTTGATTAGTTATTATGTTTGAAATTTAACAATTCGAATTTGAATATAAATAATTTTTTTCAATTCGATTAGTATTAAAAATATATATATTAGAATATTCAACTATATATTTTAAAAAATAATAATTGTCTGTAAATACATAAAATAACCACTATTTATAGTATTGCACGTGAACTTTAAAATCTGCTACACAAGACACTAACTACCATTTTTTAGCTATTTAATACAACATGCTAGATTTGGTCAAAATATTGCATACGTGGACCCAATTAACACACATGAACGTACACACCAGTTTAACATGACGTCGTTCTTCCATAAGAAAAACGACATCGTTTTTTTCAATTTGTGTGTGTTCGTCGTTTTAGGGTTATACAGTAATTAGGGATAAACGACATAGTTTTTACTTAAGGAAGAAACGACGTCATTTATCTTAAGTCAAAACGGAGTCGTGTTAAGTTAATGTGTACGTCCACGTGTGTTAATCGGGTGCATGTATGCAATATATTGTTCAAATCTAGTCCGATGTATTAAATAGCTAGAAAAATGTAGTTAGTGTATTATGAGACAAATTTTAAAGTTCATGTGCAATATCATAAATGATAGTTAGTTTATGTATTTACAGACAATTATCCTTTAAAAAATTATATAATATTGTGAATAATTATATAAATATTAAACGTATTTTATATTGTATATTAAAAATATACTCTCTAACATATTATTTAAATTTTATGTGTAAAATTTCAAATGTGTAAATACTAACGAATCGAATTAAATTTTGTATATTATTATTTAATCTATTAATATATAAAAACAGAGTTTTTAATTATAATTTTTTACCGTCATATTTGGAATAAAATTTATTTTTAAAAATTTAATTAATTTAAAAAAATATAGTTGATATAACTATTTTTTCTCTTTCCTATTTCTTTCTTTTTTTTTTCAAAATCTTTCAATTTCGTTCGAATAAACATATTCAATATACATCTTGAATTAAAATCTCGACAATAACTTTAATTTAATATATGATATGCAATAAACAAGTTTAATATGAAAAAGTTATAATTATTTAAAAATTTTAATATATATATATATATAATAATAATAATTTTTGACATGTATAGCCAATACAAAAATAATTACATCATTTATTATAGCTATGTGGTTTAATATAGTTTAATTACTACTAAATCAATTATTATTACTAAATCAAATAATATTTATTTCATCTATTAAGATTGTGTTCTTATTATGAGTTAACCGTACAAAACACTTAATATTTTAAACATTATATATATATATAGAAAAGAGATCAAATAAAAATGGCTATGTATGAGTTAACTAAAAATATATTTTAGCTGTTAAATTATTTAAATCAATGGTACATTGGTATATATCTTATTTAAAATATTTTATCCCCTAAAAATAGGGAATTTGTTATTCTTTCTTACTAGGCTTTATTGATTAGGGTATAGTTTAATTATATCAATTGGATGAAAAATATAGATGATTTAGATTTATTTTTAGTTAACACAAGCACATCTATTTTCATTATAATCATCCCATATATATATATATATATATATATATATATATTAATTCATTCTCGACTAAAAAGTGTATTTTATATATTTTTTTTAATCTGTATCAACTCTCTCGCAATACACTTTTAAAAGATATAATGAATATTAATTGTCTACTAATTATTCGTGCATCACACGGGATCACATATTAGTATACTTTAAAAAATCAAATTGAATTCTCAAATCTGAATAATTTGAATATTCATATTGAATCAAATATAAATCATCATTTAATATTTGAATAGGAATTTGAATATTCATCTTGAATCAAATATGAATGATCATTCGAATCAGAAAAGAATAGTTTTACAAATCGAATCAAAACTGTGATATTTGATAATTTCGATTTGATTCGTGTACTACCCACCTCTGTTTATAACTATGCGATGTGTTTATTACATATAATTAGGGGGTGTATTTGTTGTAGGGTCTCTAGGACTTTTTTTAGACTTTTAAAGTCTTGGGGTATTCAATTCAAATCTTCAAAACTCTTTAAAAATCTTGAGGTATTTAATATGTATTTTAAAAAATCTTTTAAAATTTATAGGTATTCAGCAATCTATGTATTTTAATAATCTAAAGATTTTCATTAATTTTCTTTCAAAAATATAAATAGATTGTATTCTACAAAATTTATTATAATCATAAGAGATTTCAACGGATTCTCCTAGAGAATATTACAAACTCGACTTGGGATGACAATTTAGCCCGGCCCGACCTAATAACGTCATGAGTCGGGCTTGTGCCAAAATCTTAAATCCGATGGGTGGGTTTGGGCCAATTTGTAGGCCCGACATACCCAGGCCCGCCCAAATCTGACCCGACATTTATATAATTAATATATAAATGATAAATTAAAAATAGCATAAATATTATTATTGTAATTAATATATATTAAATAAGATATATAATTAAATAAATTTGAATTTAATATTTATTTGCATTTAATAGTATAATAAATGTTAAAATATATGCAATGTAACAAAAAAATAATTATATATATTTTAATGTATTAAAAATAATTTAAAAATCATGGGCCTGCCCCGAGTCCGCTCGATTCATATGGGCCTAGGCTTGGGCTTAATTTTCAGGCCTGATTGGACCATGGGCCGGGCTTGGGCTTGTACATATAACCACGGGCCGAATCTGTGCATAAGGAAGCCCAGCCCAACCCGGTCTATTGTCATCCCTAAACCCCACTCTCTTTCTCTTATTTCAGACCCCTATTAGGGATGATAATTTTGTTCGTTTCGACCCAAGTCTATCCAAGCCTGTCGACAATGGGTCTCCCAAGCCTAACCCAATGATGTCATAGTCGGGCTTGAGATAGTGTTTAGGCCAACCATACCCAAGTCTACCCAATCTCGACCCTAATATTAAAATTATAAATTTAAAATAATACTATAAAACAATTATTATTATTAATGTATAATGAAAATAAATTAATAGACATTAAATAAAATATATCATTATAATTATTAATGTATAATAAATATAAATTAATAAACATCTTAATGAGTATTAAAATATATAAATATATTTTAAAATAAATAAATTATATATATTTTTAATATGCTAAAGTAAAAATAAAAAATGGATGCCCGCCCAATCCACATGGGTTTGGGCTTGGGCCAATCCGTTCTATATCATTCCTAGCCGCGTAGTCCAGTGTTTTAAAAATCGGATCCGACCGGCTGGTTCGAATCGGCCAAGCAAACAGTCAGGTTATGTTATTTTGGGGTCAATCCAATGACCCGATGCCGTAAGAGACAAATTTTTGAACTGTTTGAGCTAGATAAGTCATTTATTTATTAAAATGTTAGAATTATGAATTAATACTATTTTTATTTGATTTGAAAAACTATTAAAATTATTATTATTAAACTTTAGAATTATAATAAAAGACATTAATAATTCTATTTGATTTTATACAACATTTAGTCATATAAATTTCTAAAATAGTATCTTGTCATACATGTATATTTTTTTAACAATATTAATAACTACTATTAGTTTATTATATTTATAAAGTTATAAAATCAAATATGACTTTTATCCAAATTTTATTTAAATATTCGTATCTATATATTCTGAAATATAATAGTGTATATACATATATATATATATATATATATATATTACAGTTCATCCGGGTTTTTTTAAAGCGGTTAGACCAGTTGACCCAATGACCCTTTTACGAGACTGGTTCGATGACCAGTCCGGTTTTTAAAACATTGTCATAATCTATGGATATCTATGTAAAATAAATCAATAAAAATGTATTTCACAATCCTATCAAATTTATGAAAAATTCATGTAAATCAATAAAAAAGTATGTCAAACTCTACACGGCGGAGTCTAGATTTTCTAAATCCACACTTTTTAAAATCCAAAAAAATCCAACAGAATCTCAATTGAATGCACCCCTAAGTTTCATGTAAATATTACCATTGCATTTCGGTAGAGTTGGTAACCAAACAAATGCATTGGAAATATTGGAACAAAACAAATAGTAATCACCAAATTGCAATAGATTGAATCAACCAGCAGTTTGAAGTCCACAACATATCAGATTGAAGATCTTTGATTCACAAATCTAGTTTCTTCATATGATAACAAATTTCCATCAAATACAAAGCCCATTATTTCCCATATGCATTCTTTGCACAAATTGATTGTAAGCTGCTATTTCACTGAGGCGAAGCCTCCTCTTTCTTCTCCCCCAAGTACCTACCAACATAAGTTAACTTTAGTTGCACTGCCTTTATCAATTGATTTACAGACAGTCAGACACAAAAATTCATCAAGACTTTGTACATCAACTTGGACTTCCACATGTTTCTTAAAGCATTGCTGTGCTCGTCAACTTAGGTAATAAGGAAAACATAGATAAAAGGACAAGATGCTTAGTAAAACCAGTCAATATCTCAACACCGCATAGCTAGTGCTTACCCCTGACCCTTTGCCCAGCGGGAGAGTTGATAAAGTTGCACAGTCTCATTTGAAGCATGGCACGCAAGTAAGAGATAGTTGCGAGGCTGAACCATCCAAGCAAACCTCATGAAGAGTGCAGAATATACGCACATTGCTGCATATTTAAACATATAAAGAAAGAAAGAAAAGCATGAACATTAAGGCATATCGTGAAATAATCGAGTTGTGAAATCCAATTCCAAACCTCCAGTCATGTTGCCAGAAATCATCTCAGGAGGTTTTTTCATGTCTACTAGTCCCTGCATAATGAAAAACAATTGAACATCAATGCAGCTTAAACTTAAATTGCATATTGTATCGAGGTGGGAAATCTTACAGCGATAACAAAACCCCAGTTAGCAACAGGGCCCCAAAAGTGAGTTGTTTTTGGACCAACAGGACTGTTCAAAAATGATCTGAAAGAGGCCATTGAAGAGTCGGCAACTCAAGAACCCTGAGTTGTGAGTAAAAAAATGTCAGATCAGATCTGACTTGATAAAAAACTAAAGATTGAAAGAACAAATTAAGAGAAACATAGAAAATATAACAATAAATAGTGAAGGATGATATCAATGACTAGAATTTCATTAGAGAATCCACAAGAACACATAAAACTTGTTGTTATGATACCATAACAGAAGCAGCCTCTAGCTAGTTATAGAGTGAGAGAGCAACCAATAGAGAGTCATGAGTTGGTTAAGGGCAGTTAGGAATGAGGGCTATAAGTAGAAGATAATTGCAGTGCTTAGGATATTGAATAGATTATTAGTGTAATCACTTTCTGTTTTGAATAATACTTCTCGATTCTTCGTCTCTATCATTGAGTATGTTCCTTCAATGAGTGATCGATCACTAGCGAGTGCAGAAACCACGTAACACTTATGCAAGAAAAAACTAAACACGCAATGCATGAATCATCATCACCTGGAACTAAAGACCATCTTCAATCATATCTCACTAATGAAAGAAGAACATTATATGGCCAGTCAACTACAGACAACTTCTAATGCACTGTTAACAATTCTTCCATGCCAATGATCATGCACTAACAATTTGCATTAACAGCATGGGCATATCAAATGAAATTCATAAGTAAAATCATAAAATTGCAATTTAAACTCGGTTAACAGGCAGTATATCAGGATTTCTTGAGCAAGTTACAAGTTAGAAATGCAAAATCCTACAGAGAAGAAAAAAAAAATCTCAAACTAAGCATAAATTAGCTCAGATAAAGAAGAGAGGTGAAACTTAAAAAGAAAAATTAAAAATCGTACCACAAATTTCAGCCAGCAACATTTCAAATACAATCCCAAATAAAACACTCGAGCTACAAGTCATTCCACACAAAAATGAAAAGAAAAACAAAAACTTCAAAATGGTCAAACATGGGTAGCCGTTCAGAATAAATACTGTAAGAATATGATTCCACGATTGTAAAATATAATTTCCATTACTTTCCTCTCCTTGACCTAAAAATTTTCAACAGCCCATCGCAAAATCCCTACAAAAATCCTTCACACCCACGAAATTCTGATAATATCTAATGAGATATGTGAAAGGAAGATTTGATCCCATTATAAATCAAGATTCCATATCAACCGAAACCCATATGTGAAGCACATAAGCGAATAAATGGGTGAAGCTCTTACCTTTGGAGAGGATTTGTTAGTGTATGAATTGTGTAGCAGAGAGGGATGAAACAAAGTCCTCGTTTGCTGCTGTTGAACAAGTTTTGCTGGAAAATGACGGTTGGTGTAAAAGAAAATCAGAAAATTTTCTTCCCCCTCTCCAAAACAAAAATATATGAACAATGAATATGATAAATAATACTCCTCCCTCGTTAATATTGGTCCCAAAAAATACTCCAATTTTAATGGCCAAAATTGTTCATAAGAACAAGAAAGTAATGAAAACACGAAATAGAAACAACAATAATAAATAGGTTTTTGGGTCCCATGGGCCCAAATTATTTATTCTTTTATATTATAGGTAAGGTATATGCTAGCCCAAATTATAATTATAGCTAATAGCTCGGTGTTCACGATTACGGTTCGAAATCGAATCGTAACCGAACCGTCGGTTCACGGTTCTAAGAATTTAGAATCGAAATCGAATCGTCGTTGCGGCGGTTCACGGTTCGGAACCGAACCATGTAGGACGGTTCCGGTTACCGTTCCAAACTGTCGGTTATGGTTTGGAACCGTCCAAAAAATTAATACTAATATATTTAAAATTTTGAATATTTTATTTATTTTAATTACATACTTATGCGTATCATCATTTAATTTCATATCACATAATTAACTTTGTATTGTAATAGTAGAATAACTACGTAAAAATTTATTTTAATTTAATATTAATTATATATAATACACATATAATGATATATTAATAAAAATGTAATAATAAAAAATTAAAAAAAATTATGTGTTATTATCTCATGAATACGTTAATTGAATAATACGTTAAACACAAATACATTGATGAAATGAAATAAAATAATTAATTTATATAATTATAACAATATAAAATGAAGACTAATAAATATGTATATAATATTAGGGTATCATTTAATTAAAATTTTATTTTATTTAATTATTAATGTATTCGTAAGTTTAATGTATCAATTATAAAAAATAATTATAAGAAATGACTATTTATAATATATTAAATAAATTGAATTGGATAAAAAAAGAGATACAGTTCCAAATAGACGGTTACGGTTCCGAATCGCCAGTTCACGGTTCCGAATTTTTGTAACCGTAACTGAACCGTCCTCTATACAGTTACGGTTCTCGAAACCACCAGTTACGGTTCGATTACGGTTCGGTTTCAACGGTTCCGATTCCTTTCAACACCTCTAAATAGCTTTCAGAAAATTAAAATTTTGGGAGAAAAATAAAAATACCCCTTTTGAAAAATTACATGAACTAAATATCCAATATCTTTGTGTACATGTTAAAAATACTCATTTTCCCTAAAAAATCGTGCACCACGTGAAAAAGTGGTTTGAAAATCAAAAGTGGGTCAAAAAGTTAATAAAAAACATATTAATATTTTTGGCAAAATAGGGGAATGGACCGTTCTTCCCCTTATTGGAACAAGCCGTTCCTCCTCTCCACCTCCCTTCATTCTTTCTCAAATTTTTGCACTGCCCTGCCATTGGCATGAAATTGTTGGACCGCCTGCCATTGGCCTGAAATTGGTGGAGTACATCGCCGGAGGAGATTGCTGGAAAGTGGGTTGGACCGCTGGTGCCGTGGAAAAGCTTGAATTTGCGTCGGAGGTCGTCGAAGCTCGTCTGAGGCCATGGAGACACGGATGAAGACATACCGACTCATATACAAGTATATATTCATGTCCTAAACCTAATTAAGCATGAACCGCCGCTATACCTATGATGAACCGCTGGGGACCTCTGGGCACATGGCTGAACGGTTCATCCTACTTCTTCCAGCGGTTCATCATTACGTTATATGTATGTATTTTTGTGACATCATTTGTGTTATTGAAGATATGATTATGTACTTTTAAATTGATTATTAATGTTAATTAACTAGAATTGTATTATACATTTAATTGTTGGAGTTGATTTATACATTTTTGAGAATAGCATGTGTAATATTTAAATTACACATAATATTTGGAGAATTTTGACGCATGAACCGCTGGTCTATGTGTGATGAACCGCTGGGGACCTCTCACATGGCCCTGCAGTTCATGACCCTTTTTCCAGCAGTTCATGCAAACGATTGATGTATGTATTTTTGTTACATATTTTTTATTATTGTAGATATGATAATATACCTCTAAATTGATTATTGTTATCTAATTAGAATTGTTAATTTTATTTTATATATTTATTCTACTTAATATCTAAATTGTTAATATCTAAATTTATTATTTTTAATTAAACAACTAACAATTAACTAAAATTCTAATACAATTAACAATTCTAATTAATTAACAATAATCAATTTAGCTATTAACAATTAACAATTAACAACTAACAAAAATTCGAATACAATTAACAATTATAGTACAAATAACAATTCTAATAGAATTAAAATTTCTAATTAATTAACAATAATCAATTTAGATATTAACAATTAATAATTAATTAGAATTCTAATACAATTAACAAATCTAATTAATTAACAATTGATAATTCTAATTAATTAACAATAATTATAATTAATTCTAATAATTCTAATTAACAATTAACCATTAACTAAACTTCTAATACAATTAACAATAATCAATTTAGCAATTAACAATTAAAAATTAATTAAAATCCTAATACAATTAACAATTTTAATTAATTAACAATTTTATTAAATTGTTAATTGTTAATTCCAATTGTTAATATTTGAATTCTACTTAATATTTAAATTGTTTAGAATTGTTAATATCTAAATTGATAATTGTTAAATAATTGATTGTTGTAGGATTATTGATTCATTAACTTATAATTATTGATTTAATGTTGTAGGATTCCTCCGTCCTTGGTATCGTAGACCAAACTCTGTCAATCGTAAATCTAAGCCAAATACATATTATAAAGTAGCGATTATAGAAGAAATTAAGAGTAAATTGTTGGTTGTGGGTGGGATGCCTCTATTACAACGATTCCAACAAGGGTTATTTGACCATTTTATTGGGTGAGGTCCGGGATTCCTTGCTAGTCAGGCTCTGCACAGTATTGTATGTAGGTCTGTCTACACGCAGCGTGGAATATGATTTCACATATGCGGGGGGATATCGAGTATAGCATTGAGGATCATGCACTGATCACCGGGTTGAATTTTGGTTATTCAAACTTCGACAATAATTCCCTGCCCGATCTTAGTATGTTGTCTACATTTAGGGTTGCCTGCAATGGGGTGCAAATGTCTGGTGCTGATTTGTTGGGTGCTTTAGCAATCCCTGAAACAATATAGATGATCCGGAGGGAGAAATTCACTTTCGTATTGCCCACGTCCTCATGGCATACGTATTTGTATTTGGCCATGATTCATAAAAGACTTTATTCCCATGGCTGTGGGCTTTGGTAGAGGACCTAGACTCATTTTATAGTTTTCCTTGGGGTGCGTAGTCTTATAAAATTCTTAGGAATTATATTAGGAAAATTCCAGACAGTGTGAAATATCTTTTCTATGGTCCGACTTGACTTGGGCATTGATGGTGTGGGGACTGGAGGTCATTCCGGGATTCGAGGCGATGTCTGCTAGGCAGAGGGAGATTGATTTAGCATATCCTCGATGTTTGAGATGGAACTTTCGGAAGCATCTCGAAGTGACATCAGTGGAGGATCTGTATGAGTGTTTTGACACCGATGTAAGTTTTATGATCTTTCATTAATCCTTCTTAAATTAAATTATATGATTGTGACTTGATTTTAATAAATTTGTTTGTCTTAATTTTGCAGGGTTACAATATTTCAAATTTGTGGTAGACGAAGTGGAACAGAGCCGTGCATATCACCAGTCGATATGGTGTGACCATCCTCTAGCCGTGAGGTACATGCCCCTATCAAATCCGATTACTAAGGGCAGCATGACAGTTGAGCAGCATGCACCGAGGCACAAAGTAGAGGTAGTTGAGCCAGTGAGCAGTCAGCGATCTACGAGGAATGTAGAGCCACCCCAGGTTGATGAGCCGGAGCCATCAGATTCAGAGCTCTCTGATGATGGAACATAATCATCGTTGTCATCATCCTCATCATCTTCTTCATCGGCATAACAATCAACATTTCTTTGTCCATGTCCGTGTTCCTCTGCTTGTTCTTGTCCCTGGCCCTGATACTGATTTTCACACTGACCCTGACTTTGCCCCTGTCCTTGTCCATATCCATATCCATATGACTCATTCAAGTCTGGAATTTCATTGGCTCTGCTTGTCAAACCAAAGTTCATGTCTCCAGGGTAAAATTCATCATACCAATCCGATGAAGCTGCAATCATTCTAATATTTTCTAGTTCATCATTCAAGTTTGAGCTTTGTGATGGTCCACCCATATCAAACAAAGATTGGTTGATAAAACTAACATATACCGTAGGACTTGCGATGTTCATGCATAAAGCAGACAATTCTGCATCATTTGTCAAACGATATTTTATCATTTCTCCACTTCGCAATGCTGACAAGTAACAAATTTCATACTCTCTGCCCGACGACATCAACATGTTGTTAATAAAAAATCTAAGATTGTATATCGAAATGCCATTTCTCGGAAGCGGTGCAATCTGCTCTTTTCCATTCACGTAGCTACAATCAACTCAATAACCTTCGAATTTCACGTTTACACTTTGACAATCCATCATCTACAAATAAAAAATAGAAAATATACATAAGTCTATTCGGATATTAGCTAAAAATCAATAAAACAAATATTTTTTGTAAGTACTAACTATTGATTTTATATCAAACAGATGATATAAATATAAAAAAAAGTTGAACCACTGGAAGGACCCTAATGGACCGCTCGATGGACAATGGGCGGTCTAGGGCGGTTCATAGACCTTCTTCCAGCGGTACAATCATAAATGGTTCATATTATCATTCTTTTACACAAAAATCATAATTTCACATTAAAAAAATCTAAACATGCAACTAATACAAATATCAAAATAATATTTTCACGTAAAACATTGTAATAATATTTAAATTACCTAACAATATATACAGAACATTCAAAAATATCATCTACTACAAGAAAACAATTGGACCACTGGTATATTTATGTTGGACCGCTGGTATGTGCTCCGAGCGAGCCCCAGCGGTCCAATCGGATCTGAATATCAACATTGTAATGCATTTACCTAATTTATATCTTCAATATCAGTCTGATTTAACCCAGATACGAGATCCTTCGAGCAGAATGACTTTTGCTTTGTAGGATTTTGTGGATAGAATGGTTTGAGTAACTCTTTGCGTTGAACTGTTTTGTGGAATTATATTGGTTAATTTGGTAGTTATTCTATGCTATATATCAAACAAACATAATAGTCCAAAAAAAAAAACCAAGTACTCAATTATTACCCAACTTTAACGTTGACTATGTGTAAAAATGTGTAAGAGTGTGTAAGAATTATGTAAGAATTATATATTTTTTTTAATTTAAATGGGTATTTTCTACATATATGTTAATGTTTTGGATATTTTGTACATACAATTTTTCAAAGTGGGTAGTTTTACCCATTAACACTAAAATTTTCCCAACCTTTTGGCTTCAGATCATTTCCACTCAATCCAAAATTTTCAAACTTCAAAGCATTGAAAAAAGATGAATGCCCCTTAACATGAAGTTACATGAATGAAAAAATAGTAAGCACGAGATTTACAAAACTATATAGTACTGTTGAAATTGGGATTCAATTTAGTGGAAATACTCATTCTCTTGTATACTAGTTGATGAACAAATGTACATGCTTTCTTCTATACACTTTCGATACACTCTAACTGCAAGTTAAAAAGGAATTCACCATCAGAATTCGAGAGAGGTAAAGAACTTTAGGTCAATTAGTTTTTGTAATACAACTTAAAAGATTGTTGTTAAAGTAATGGCAAACAGATTAAGAAGGTGGTTGCCTTTGTTATTGATGAGACACAAAGTGCCTTTGTACTAGGAAGTTTAATTTTTGATAATATCCTTATTAGATTCGAGTGTATGAACTAGACTAGAGGTAAGAAGAAATCAAATGAGACATTTGTTGCGGCTACGTTGGATATGAGCAAAGGGTACGATAGAGTGGAGTGGCCGCTTTTGAAACACATGTTGGAGGCGATGGGGCAAAATTAATGTGTCTTTCTTCAATTATTCATATGCGTCGAAAAGCTAATAGAGCGACGTGCGAATGAGCTACTTTTACTAAATCCCAACATAATAAGGATGATTGGGAAGATAATTGTGGCTACTTAGATATTGTGTATTTGGATTGAGTAGTTAATTGAATTTGCTTTTGATTAAAAAAAAAGGAATTCACTATATCCGAGACATGAATCTACAACCAACAAGAAATTGGTGAGAAAGAATACAAGTGTTTGTTGTGTTCATTGTTTGCACATACACTCAGGCACTGGATATGCCAACACATCTCTATCCAGTTTCCTGTTCCTTGACTCAGGGTGCCCCATTGAGTATTTATGCAGCTTCTGCATAATGCTGCTGAATTCTTGCTCCGATACCGATCCATCTTCAAGCAACGGTAGCATCGCTCTCTTGTTAGGCCTTATGTACTTCCGGTGCCCTACATACGCCCGGTGCCCCTGCCCAAACCAATCATACCATCTTGAGCAAGGCTTCTTGATATATTAGATGCATATATAGTTAGGTTGTGTGTGTGCGTGTGCGTATTTACCTGCATGGCTCGGCCCATATTGCCACCATGTGAAGGCACAAAAACATCACTGCTGAGGGAGACAATGTAGTCTATAGCAGCAAGAATAGAAGATCTATTCAGGAAAGGGTCGAGCTCTCCCCCTCGTGCCAATGTCTCTTTTGTTTCTATATTTGGGAACTCATCAAAGAGTGGCTGCAGCGCACGCCTGCCTCCGAACGGCTCTCCTCCGGCTATGTACAAACGAGCATTCATAGGTGCTCCTAAAGCCTTGAGAAGCCTGTATATGCAAGTAGCACTTCTCTTTAGCAACAACACTGCACACAAGTTAATTTAAAGGTCACCTGAAGTAAGTGAATCATGAATCACCTTGCAATTTCTTGTGCACTGAGAGGGCAGAGCCCTGCAAGCCGTCGTGCAGCTTGAGTCATGTTGCGCTTATCAGTGAGGAAGTCGGGATTAGAGCTACGTTCCTTGGTTATGATGGTGTCATACTCCGGTCCCAAACCAGTGAGGCATCCTGTCCTCACCCACACATCCTTCTCTATCCTTAGGTGCACACCTATGTAAGGCCCTTCAATCCACATTCTCCGCGCGATCTGGTTCCCGACTTCTTGAATCGGAGCAGCAAATCTCAAAGCATGAAATGCTACCTTTTGTAAACAAAGAAGTATCAATTAGTACACAGCTGCATTCATCAATAGAATTCTCAAAAGAGAGGAAGTCTCCCACTTTATTATTACCTTGCACCGGAGCTTCTGAAGATCGGGGGTGAGATTCTTCGAGAGCCTCGAATCTAACCCTTTCAATATCAGAAATCCATCTTCATTTAACTACATTGGTCACAAACTCACCAGATTAGCTATCAAGGGATGTAATGAAGCCTTAATAAACAAGAGTATTGAATTGAAGTAAGTAAATCCTACTTGATGAAGGAACCTAGCACGAATCCACATGGGTGAAACGTGGAAAGGAATTTGATTCTCAATACACTGCTTCGAAACCAGATGTGTGGATGGTAGTGACGACACAACTCGAACATCAGCTGCTAAACTTCTCTTGAAATGTTCCAAGTCAAATATATCTGAAAATTCACTGCAACACAAACTTCACATAAAAAAATCCATCCAAACTCCACTAACAAGCTTCTGACGACAGTAAAGATTAAGCAAGAACTGAGGGTACCTCTCGTCACCCCAAATGCGATTAACCTGCAAAACCGGAATCACCAATGCAGCCTCGAGAATTCTTGCAATCACGACTGCATCAACGATCTGATTCCTCTGCTGATTGAGCCCACCAGAAACCACCACCACCAAGAATTTCCTCTTCTCCTTGGAGATTGTAACCGACGATTTCCGATACTCGAGGCTGAAATCGAGGCAAGGGCGGTAACCCTCGGTGTGGGGTTGGCGCCAGAATGCCCTCTCGGCTTGGGAGATATTGGCATTTGGAGCGACGGCGTGTGCAGGTAATGGAACCATGCTTGATAATGTGGGATGTGTTTGATCAGAATTACCGTTCAAGACTGAGGAGAGAGAAGCGAGGAGAAGAGGGGAGAGGGGCGATGAAGGAGAGAGAAGAGAGCAGGGGATGTGGTGGTGGGATAGCGTGTAGAATGTGAGAGTGCAGATTCCGAGTAATGTGGTGAGAATGGAGAGAGAGAGGAAGAAGAAGAGGAAGGGAGAGGGCGATCGGTTTCTTGAGCTCTTCTTGGGGGTTGAATATGGCGAAATGGATATCAGATGGAAGAAGAATGGTGGGTTCATGGTGAAGCACGAGCTCTTCAAGTTTCTTGCTGATTTTCCCATGGAAACTAACACTGCCCTTTAATTTTTTGGTTTGATTGTTGAGATATTGAATGGAAGGATGAAGATGAAGAAAGTAGAGTTAGTTAAGAGGAGAGGGAAACGGAACAAAACAGAATGAAACAGTGGTTGCTTGTTTTCCCGCCGAAACACCACAACCATTGCTCTCTATATCTCTAGTCTCTTACTCCCTTCGATCACTCTTTTCTTTTCTTTTCTTTTCTTTTTTTTTTTCTTTTCTTTTTAGTTTGATTGGCAGCTGCGTTAAATAATGCATTAGATGAGGGCCAGGGCCAGGGGGTGTTTCTAAAATATAATTTAAAAGCTTTCTACAAATAAAGTTGGTATAGATGCTTGGAGAATTATGAGGATTTTGTTACTAATTGTTAACAAATGTTATTAGTTCCAAGTTCTAAAATCAAGATTGGAATGGTATTAGAGAGATATAGGGTTGAGTTAGTACGGAGAAGATAGCAGTAGAGAGAGGATGAAAAGTCCCACATCGACAAGCAGATAATAAAGGAATAAGGAAATGCACTATAAACAAAGGAACAAGCTCGATTTAAAATATATGCAGTCGCGTGTCGAGCACAGAGCGAACTATTCTTTCGCCTTTTACTAAAGAATACCGTGTGCTCGTCGCAATTAAAGCGACATACGCTTCTTTTTGGAGGAGTTTTTCCATATTTGGAAGCACTCCGTTAATACTAGTTTACTTTTGGGTTAATATGCAAGATTAGTTTATTTTAGAACAAAAATTTAAATTTTAATCATTTGAAAAAAAAATAAAAACATAACATACCTTTGTTTTTTAAAAGTGGTCTTTGTATTTGTTCATATATAAATGGTCTGTAATTTTATTAGTCTTTAATATAAACTCTTTCTCTATGATATCACTCTCTGTGGCCACCGCCACATATCCACCATGTAGAAACAATTATTCCTTTATCTCGTTCATAATATTTTGTCTACAAAGTGTTTGGAAAAAGCTCACAAAGAATTTTATTTTACATCAATACAAATAACATAATTATAATTTAATGAGCATAGTTTTGCTCATGTAATTTAATGAGCAAGACTATAATTTACACAAATCATATGATCACGACCTCGTGTAATTTTATGGTGGGAGTATTTTTGTAAGAATATTTATTTTTAATCTTTTTTCTAAGTAACTAGTTTTTACATTTTTTGTTTGAGAATACGCTAGTTTAAGAATTGGCTTTTACCATTTGTTGATCTGAATAGTTTATATTTTAATTAACTCTAAATACGTACAAAATAGTCAAATAAGATAGTGAAAGATAAATAGTAGCCACCAAAATAACACTATATAAATTCTAGTCATTTTCATTGTAAATTGTCATAAATACCCTTGTAAATTTAACCGACATGTTTTTCGTTTTTTAACATTTTGATTATGAATTTCGCTTGCTAGTTATGATCCATACTCTTCATACATATGTAGTAATATTTATACAATTCACGTATGAATCACTAAAATCATATCATTCGTACATAATATATGTATTATTTGTTTGGGTTTTTTTGTTGATGTAGTTTGATTTTTGATTTTGATAATTTTTTGTTGTTATTGGTGTGTTAATTTTGATGTGGTTTCGATTTTGGTTGTGAAATAAATTTTGATGGTGGTGGAATTCTTTAATCGACAAATTTTTCATTATTTAGCATTTTGAATATGAATCTCGATTACTAAGTATGATTCATACTATTCATACATATATAGTATTACTTATACAATTCACGTATAAATTATATGAATCACTAAAATCATACAATTCATACATAATATATGAATATTATTTGTTTGAGTTTTTTTTTTGTTGGTGCAATTTGATTTTTAATTTTGATAATTTGTTGTTGTTATTGGTGTGGCTTCGATTTTGGTTGTGAAATAAATTTTGATGGTGGTGAAATTTCTTTAACCGACGAATTTTTTCTTTTTTAGCATTTTGAGTATGAATCTCATTTGCTAGCTATAATTCATATTCTTCATATATATATAGGGGGTGGGTGTTTGGTTGGCTGGATTATCCATGATTTAATCTTAGATTAATTATCATGGGTTGTTTGGGGGTGGATACAATCCGTGATTTAATCCTGAGATTATGCCACGTAGGATTAGTCATGGCTTGTGTGTCTTGACCTTCCCCCTATGACTAAAATAATCTCGACTAATCTCGGGCCAAGTCAATCCCGAACAATCACAGACTAATTTAGTCCTAGATAAAGTATTATTTATATAACTCACGTATGAATGGTATGAATCACTAAAATCATACCATTCATAACTATATGCGCGTGGGAAGAGAATGCGTCGGGGTTATGAGCGGAGATGGGCAACAACGGGGGATATGGCAGGGGGTGCGGGTGGAAGAGGGTCCGGCCGGAAAGTGGTAGGAGACAACAAGGGTAGAGATAGTATGATTAACAAGTGGGAGGAAGCGGTTCGACGATCACGAAAGACAGTGGAAAAAGAAGCAGCGTGGGGAGAGAACACGGAAGGCAGAGAGACAAGATGAAACAACGGGAGGAAGCGGCTTCGACAACTGGAGGAAGACGGTAGGAAGAGGATACAACAGAGGAGACGACTAATGAGGTAAATTAGTATAAAATAATGTTTTACCTTTTATGTAATGGTAGAAGTTTAATTGTGAAAAAACATATTAATAATTGTAATTGTAAAAAGTATTTAAAAGAGTATTTTTATCCCAAAAATTAAAAATTGACTAGTATTTATCTTTCACTATCTTGTTTAGTTATTCTTTATAATTAATTCTAAATTTAATGAAGCTCAAACAATGTCCATTTTTTTGCATCTCCTTCAATCTATTAATCATTTTGGAATGTTGTGTTAGAGTTTGTATACCTCAAATCATGATTTATGCTTAGATGATGTATACCTCAAAAGGAAGGTATCCATTACGATTAGACCTTATCACCAGTAGCCATGTTCAAGTCTATTCGTATACTCTTGTCAATTGCCGCACATATGGATTGGAAAGTATGACAAATCGATGTCAAGACAACTTTCTTAAATAGAAGTCTAGAAGAAAACATCCACATTCTACAACCCGAGGACTATGTAATTCAAGGAAAGGAACACATGATGTGGAAGCTTAAGAAGTCCATCTAAGGAGTTAAGCAAGTCTAAAGACCCCATTTTATATATATATTTTTTTATTTATTCATTTAATATTATTGATTTGAAATTGTCTGTTAAATATATTTTTTAGTAAGATTTTTGATCCATTTTATAAGGAGTATAAATATATTTTTGTATTATTTTATTATGATAAAATTCTCATTCTAAGTACACACTTCCCCTATATGTATATCATTTGGCAAACTTTTATTTTTCTCTCTCAGAATATAGATCAACCGTCCCCCTCCCACTATTATCATTATTATATCTTTCAGATTTTTCTACAATACAAAAATAAAATAATTTCATTTTTAAATGATGTAATTCAATTATTTTTATTATAATTATATATATACATATGCGTAGGGTATGACGTGTGATTGAATTTAAGTATATATATAAATATATAAGTATGTGTGCGTGCAATATTATATATATATATGTGTGTGTGTGTGTGATTAGTATGTATATATACAGAATTGATATGTTGAGCGCTCCCCATGCGCGTTTGATGAGTGACTAATTACACGTATGATTCAATCTTTATACTTGTTTCCTTATATGTTCCTCTTTTCTTTGTATTTTATTATTTTATCTTATTTCCTAATTTAATTATTCAGCAGCTTTAATTCAGTTTATATATTCAACAACAGTGCTCCATTCTTTCACCCTTCATCGTCTCTCTCAAGTACGCCAGCGCCCTCATCGTCTTCATCTTCTTTCTCACGTCGGAGATTATTTTCATCTCGCTCTTTCCTCGGCGAAAAATATACTCTCTCTACTCGGTAAATCAATCGATTATTTATTTATTATTATCTCAATATTCAGAAAATTCTAATCTTACAGTAAATCATGTTCGTAAAGTTAACTTCGTATTCAAGGAGTTTTTTAATAACATAATTGATCATCAATTCTTGCTTGTTGGTTTGCCTTATGTTCTGCATGATATTTACATTTATGTTTTTTTTTCTCGATTCATGACATAAAAATATGAAGTTGCAAATTTGTATTGGTATGTTAATGGAGTGTAGTCTTAATTTATTTAATATATTTTTATTTTAGTTATTGTATTATTAACTATACAGCAATGGAAGAAGATAGCAACAATCAATTATATACTCCTCAAGTTGCGGATGAACGAAAGCCAAAAGTTGGAATGATTTTTTTATCGATAGATGAGGCATTTTCCTTCTATAATCGATATGCACGAGAAGCAGGATTTAGTGCGAGAATAAGCTATAGCAGGAAGCATAAGGAGACAAAGGAAATTTTTTGGAAACAAATTGTTTGCTTTAAAGAAGGTCGAACTGATGAGGTTCGTTCTATTAAATGAGCATTGACTAGTCAGAAAAATACGATAAGAGTTCGTGGGGAAGTTCGAACTGATTGTAAAGCAAAGATTTCTCTAGTTAAACAACAAACTGGACCTGAGTGGAGTATTAGTACTTTCATTGAAAATCATAATCATGTCCTTTCTACTCCTTCGAAGGTGCATTTGTTACGCTCGCATCGTAGAGTTTCAACCACAAAGAGAAAATTGACTCAACATTTCTCAGAAGCTAATATACCAACTTGTCAGCAAATGCGTTTACTAGAGATAGAGTATGGTGGACCTGAACGAATAGGTTGCCTAGAAAGGGATATCAGAAACTCCGAAAATAAACTACGGGATGAACGTAAAGGTCTTGATGCTGAAACTCTGATTGAGTTCTTTACACTTGAGAAAGAGAAAAATTCAGCCTTTTTCTTTGATTATGAGACTGATTCCGATAATAATACTTTTAAAAGGTGTTTTTGGGCTGATTCTACTTCAAGGAGTGCATATAGTGTATTTGGTGATGTGGTTGTGTTTGACTCCACATATAAAACCAATCGATATGAGATGATTTTTGCACCATTCGTCGGAGTCAATCATCATCACCAAACAATTATTTTTGGTTGTGGATTTCTAAGTGATGAGAAGACAGAGTCTTATATCTGGTTGCTTAATAAGTGGATGGAAGCCATGCCAACGAGTGTTCCAAAAGTAATTATCACCGATCAAGATCCCGCTTTGACAAAAGCTATTGCACAAGTTTTGCCATTTACAGTACATCGGTATTGTTTGTGGCACATCTTAAACAAATTTCTGGACAAAGTTTCTGCTGTGACATTAAGAGATCATTATGGAAGCATAAAGAGTGTTATTGTGAATTCCACATCTCCTGATGATTTTGAGCATCATGGAAAGATGTTATCAAGTGTGCTGATTTGGAGAAAAATGATTGGATATCATTAATATATGGGTTATGCAAAAAGTGAATTCCGGTCTACTTTAGTCATATATTTTGTGCAGGTATGTCAAGTAGTCAGAGAGCTGAAAGTACTCATGCATTTTTAAACGATATGTCTCAAACAAAAATTCATTGATGGATTTCATCACACGATTCAATCGGGCACTGAGACATCAAAGACACAATGAGTTAGCTGCTGACCATGTTGACATGAATGAGCATCCAAAAGTGAAGACAAATTGGCCGATTGAAACTCAAATGGTTCAAATATATACAAAGAAGAAATGAATGGAGTTTCAGAATGAACTTAGCCTAAGTCATGGGTACTATGTTCAGGAAGCATCCATGCTAAATGACTTAGTGGTTTATAATGTGATTAGTTCTCAGAGTCGTTCAACCACGAAACCAAGGCTACTAACAAATGACAAGGCAAGAGACTATGTATCATGTAGTTCTAGAAAATTCGAGTTTGATGGTATCCCCTGTAGGCACATGCTAACTTTCTTCCGCATTAACCAAGTGTTTCAGCTACCTGAAAAGTATATACTCAAGCGTTGGACACAAGAAGCAAAGATTGGTGCAGTGTATCCCCTTGATAATCAAAATATGAGTGATACTCCGCTTGAATCTTTGATGTCGCGACACTCAAGATTATTACATAAAGCTTCATTGTTAGTTGATGATGCATCTTTGACTAATGAGAGTACAAAATATTTGGATGAACAACTAGATCTCATCCAAAGGAAAATCAAAGATATGAACTATAGTTCATCTTTTGGAGAAACGGGTCAAAGGAGGATACCTTTAGACAAAGAGCATAATATTAACGACCCGTCGGAGATAAGAACAAAAGGATGTGGAAAAAGGATACAATCATCAAAGGAGAAATCAATTTCAAGGTCTAGAGTATGTCATGGATGCGGCAAACGTGGAGTATCACATGATAAGCGCAATTGTCCAATTTTGCATGATGGGTATGTTAAATATTATAGTTATGTATTTACTAGTTGATGTGTATTATATTATCCATTAATTATTATTGCTGTTTTTTTTAATATACAATGAAAAATTTACAGGTTAAATATAGATGATCATCATAGCAATGCAAATGAAGAAGATGGCATGCTCATGTAACTGGTAGAATGCATAATTTGATTTAGTGAACTCTTTAACATCTCATTTTTGTGTTAACATTTGCAGCAATATGTGTTTAATAAAGTTACTATTGTTGTTTTTTCAGGTTCAAAGAAGAATGCAAAACAACTAATATGCATTTGAAATCCCTAAAAATTAACAGAAAGTTGGTTTATGAATATATTATAGCTTTGCGTTTTAGGTCCAAAATACCACTTCTAATTAGTTATGATTGAATTTTAAACTTTTTTGTGAAGTATTCTTTTTTATATTGTGTAATAAATATTTTTTCTTGTTAACTATGGATCTATCTTAATGATTCTTTTAATATCTTCTTGTTGAAGCATGTTCTTGTTTGTTCCTACATTTCTTTTTAGCTATATTAGTTAACAATTTTGAACCTCTCATCTGGTATATTTATAAAAAATTATTTTATATTTTAGCTTATGTAGTTTTTTGTACAAGTATGGTTAGAGATGTAGTTAATAAACAAAGATGATACAGAGAGGGTGGAATTTGTTTGATTGTGATATATGAGTTAGTTATGTGAGATGTGGAGTTTTTTCTCATTAAGAATCAAAATTGAATAGATTCTTGCAAAAAACAAATACGCAATCAACTTTCCTTTTCACTTGGCTAGAATTGCAACAATAAGATAAATATTTTTATCCTTATTTTTAATGCATTAATGATTTAATTCAACAACTCTTGTAGCTAATGCACACTACACAGTAAAATGCAAATGACTTCTCAAGAAACAAAAAGTAACCTTCAAACCTTAGATTAGTTCTATCAATGATTGTCATGATAAAAATAACAAAAAAACATCCAGAAGTTTTAGATTCAACAACCTAATATTACAAATGATGCATCTACACATCTGGTTCTACTACAAATTGATACACCTAAATATATATGTCCAATAGACTGATTATTCTTTTTAATAAGCTCAATAGTTCTTCAATTATTTTCTTCAACAATGATATTCTTAGCTAGTACTTTCATCGAGCACTTGGCAGGTGCTCTTCATACACCTCACAAGTAAAGTGTTATTCTCTGTTGCTTTCAACTTTTTTTATTCTTAATGTTAAAAAAAAATGAGATATTACGATAATAAAATACATAATATATAATCTCCGACGTGAGAAAGAAGATGAAGATGATGAGGGCGCTGGCGTACTTGAGAGAGACGATGAAGGGTGAAAGAATGGAGCACTGTTGTTGAATATATGAATTGAATTAAAGCTGTTGAATAATTAAATTAGGAAATAAGATAAAATAATAAAATACAAAGAAAAGAGGAACATATAAGGAAACAAGTATAAAGATTGAATCATACGTGTAATTAGTCGCTCATCAAACGCGCATGGGGAGCGCTCAGCATATCAATTCTGTGTATATATATATATTATGTGTTTTTATTGTTAGAGTGTGTTTATATCATATATATACGTATGTATATATATTATTATAAATATATTATACGGTGTGTGGTTCGTATATAAATATGTGTGTAGTATGCGTGTGTGTGTATTTATATTTATACACAGTGTATGATTGTGTGTGTTTATATATATGTATAAGAGTGTGTGGTATATATTGATTTTTAAATTAAAATCTCATTTTTATTCTAGTCGCGACTTTGTGATCTTATAATTACTTATCGATCGCCTGTCTTAGTTGGAGTATTTATAAGGTGAGGGATGTCTATTATAGTTAAATATAATTGCTAATATTTTTACTATATACGTGACTTGCTATGTTGAAATGTCAAATATCTATGTGATTGCTTAATTGCTATCTACTTACGTGATAGATGAAAAGTCTTGCGCGGTACGAAGGCCATGGACGCAGTAAATGGTCCAGGATTCGAAAGAGTCATCATGGTAAATTTTCACCGTGCAATACGAGATACATTATACAAGGTCAAAGATTCAGTAAAGGATCCAAAATTTGAAAGGGTCCTTGGGGTAAAAGCTCACCGTGCAATACATTATACATTCTACGGGCATTTGCATGATTATGTTTTGTATCATTTAAATATGAGCTGTTACATATCTCTCACTGAGTATGTTGATATACTCATCCTCTTATTATATTATATTTTTCAGGGTAAGGAGTCAGCGGTGGCATGGTGACGTCAGTATTATGACATCGTTTTTATTTTACTTGTATTTTATTTTATTTTTTTTAAGATATATGATTTGATTTTAAATAATCTTCTCGTTATTTATTATTTAAAAACTCATATGTTATTTTTTAAAGGCTTCCGCGCTATATTTATTCCAAAATATTTTATTCATGAGATTTAAAGAGTTATTTTTATGATTGAGAAAATACGGGATGTTACAAGTTGTATCATAGCAGGTCTACAATCCTGCAGACTTGCAAATACTTTAAAACCGAGTTTTTTCAAATAAAAAAAAATCATCTGTTTCTACTGTGTTGCGCCTGCTCTATACATGTATACGAATGTTATTGAAAACTACGAGATATATTTCTATGAAGTTATGATATTATATTGTTTATGATTACGAGATACGTGAATTATTTATGATTATTTTCTATGATCATATACGATATTGTGATAATGTGTATGTTATTTATTTATGATGTTATTTAATTTATATGTTCATATATGATTATGTGATATTTTGTATGTTATGATTATTAGATACATGAATTATTTATGCTGTTATTTTTGTTTATTCTATGCTCATATATGATAATGTGATATTCTATGAGTAGTATTATTCTTCTCTTTTTCTCTCAATATGTCATACAGTCCGATATACATAATTACAATATGATGATATTAAGTTAGGTAGTGTCATTTAAGACTATTTAGAATATGCATCCACGAGGACAACGTACTGCCCGAGGTGGCGAAGGGGAAGAGCAAAACAAGGAAGATAACATAACTTGAGTTGTTTGTAGTTCTGGGGACTCGCACGATCCATTTAGATAAAAACATCACATATAAAATTCAATATATGTATAATAAATGTATATATTCATTTTTTTTAAATAATCATAATTTTTTTCATATAAAATTTGTTTATTTCATATCATATATCCAATTAAAGTTTTTATCATGAAGACTTTTAATTTAACATGCATATTGCATATGGTTACACGAACAAAATTGACAAATTTTATTTAAATAAAATGATGAAGGGAAGAGAAAAATGTGTTAAATTAAATATGATGAATGAATATGTTTACATGTTTTTTAAGAATAATTGCTCCATATAATTATAGTTTAGGGGGAAAAAATGTGTTTTGATTGGTTTTGTTTTAATATATGTTCATCATATATCTATTGCAACAAATTATTATATCAAACATTTAAATGCACTACACTAATAATTATTTGCATCATTATATGAATCATAATGTTTTACCATAATAATCAACATAAATCTTTAAAAAAAAATCCATGTACACATTTTTCTGATGTGATTCACACAATGTATCCATCACATTTACAGACTGGTGGTGTTTTGATGCATTAATATGAATCGTCTTCTTATCATTATCATCAAACATATAAGTCCGAACTTGAAGTTTGGAAGGTAATCCCTCATGTTCAAATAATTTGAAATCTTGGTTTATGCATTAAAAATATATATCTTCATTCTTCAATATCTTGGACATGTTAATATTTATGTCGTCTTCTTACCAATCAACATGTCTGCACTCTCCTTAATACAAGTTCAAAGAAATTCAGAAGTCACTTTTTTGAAGCTGAAACTATCGTATGCGCATAAATCCGACCAATGCTACCAACATTTGATGCATCATCATTACAGACATTATGGCTCTCGATTCCCATTTAATTCAATAGGATCACATAAGTGTCCAAACTCCGAAACTCCCAATATTTATCTATTCAACTTGTCTTGCTATTAGTGATCTGTGATCTTAATTACTAATCAACACAAACTTCCTATACACAACCTTATTCAATATTCAGATTCTATTAACATAAAATACCTATAAAATTTTATTAAATACAATACAAACTCATAAAATATAATAATAACATATAAACATAATGGAAAATATTTATATGGTGTATCATCATAAATGCGGGGTGTATACGAGTCGAGTCGAGCCGAGTATTGGCTTGCTCGAGCTCGAGCTCAGTTCACAAGTGTCAAGCTTAACTCGACTCGATCGGGTTTTATTGTTTTCACGAGCTTAAATCTTAATAAGCTTGAGTTTGACTCGATTAGGCTTGATTGTTGGTATAATTTAAATTTTATCTTGAGTAAGTTCATTTAAGCTCGTTTAATAATAGAGTGTATAAATATAAAATCATAACATATATGCTAAATTAAGCTCGTGAGGTTATCAATCTGAGTATCATTGAACTCGAGCTCGACTCAATAAACATCGAGTTTTTCTCAAGTCGATCCTGAATTGCTCGTGAACTGTCTCAACTCAGTTACACTCCTAATCAGATATAGGGCAGGGCCGAGAAATAATATCATCTTATTATAGGTTATGTACACTGTAACATGTGCTCAGAGCAATTCCATTATTTCAAACTTTTAGACCTCTTGGAACACTCTAGACCTCACAACAATTCAAAACTTTATATATCCAAAACCACATATAAATGTCCCCTCAATTTCTATATCATTTTCTATCCCACAATCTTCTTTCTCTTCACTCCCTCTCTCTCTTTTTCTATCTCATTTCAAGAATCAATTAAAAACCAAATGGGAACTCTAGTAGGGCATGTGGCACCTGGATTTGGCTTCTTTATCATAGGACTATGGCACTTATTCAACCACATCAAACTCCATGTCCACCACCCCAAAAACTACACTTCCTCACCATGGTTCCCTACTTCAAGAATCAAGTATCTAGATCACGCAAACAATTCATTTTTGGGAACCTTTATGATGACTGTGGAAATCATTATTTATATGTTTTGATGATGTGAAACCATAATGCGAAACCTTAATATATATACATGATATGAAACGGTGATTACGTTTTAATATATGTTGATGCTTAGGTATTTATGTTTTTTTTGTGTCTAGATTAGAAAGACAAGAGATGGTTAAGTGTAAGGACAGATCATGTCCATAGGAACCATCTGTGTTCTCAATAGTAGATCAACTAACTTGTAAGATCAGGTTGAGTTAACAACCTGTGTCATAGAGCTTGATCTTATTTTGTCTATCTATTAGAAGGGAGATCAACCTATAAGGCCATATTAAATTAACGATATGCGCTATAAAGATCGACCTTGTTATGTAGCAGGTTAAGTCAAAATGTGAGAACAGATTGATGTAACGATCTGTTCATAGGACTAACATAATCAATCTAGACTTAGTTTCTATAACATCTATTTTATCGAACAGGAGGCCAACATACTTATCAAGGACAGATCGTTTGATCAAGGACAGATCGTTAGATCAATGGACAGGTCAATAAGAAGACCAAGAAGCAGCGCGATAAGATCAACCTTGTATCAAACAGGTTGACATCAAACTGCATAAGAAGATATACAAAGAACAGATCGTTATAAATGACTTGTGTCTAACAGATCGATCAGCAAGTGCACAAGCAAGCTACATTATGAGATGGACAGCTAGCTGTGCAAGAAGAAACTCAAGAAAAATGATCTGTGTGTAACAGATCGATCAACAGATTGATAGCAGAACGATCTGTTGTTCATGGGGAGTCAGGTCAATGTTTTAATTCACCTGTTCATATGAGGTCCAAACGAGCTGCTCATCCCAGTTGGAGGAAGCTAGAATCTAACTAAATTGATAAGCTACTTGTCCTATGCCACGTGAACATCCACATAGGACTAACTCCAACGGCTAGAAGTACAGTCAGCAGTCAACGGTTAAAAGAGCATTTAATGCTTACTGCAAAAGCTGCAAAGACTTCTAACGACTATAATTCAAATATGCCTATATATACTTCAAGTCTTCTTCAGAAATGGTGTTGGTTCGTGTGTTCGTAATATTATCCAGAAAAAGCTTCAACGCCTCAAGATTCTCTCTCCAGTTTTCATAGATTTATTCAACACTAGATATAGATTATATACATCCTTGAGTGTTGTAAATTAGAGAGAAATTACCATATTTCTGAAGATAAACTCGCTAGAACTTATCTTAAATTTGAGCCTTCAAAGCCCATAGTTCTAGTTTCCTCCATAGCCAAAAGCTTGGAGGAAGAACGATTATAAAACCGAATCCAAATCTCGTACTCGACATGTTTAAATAAGAGAGTTGTAATCTCGTACTCAGCGAGAATAAATAAGCGAGTTTTGGCTCGTACTCAACGAGGATAAATAAGCAATGGATCCAAGGTTAAGGGATTCATCGATCTAGCTTTGATCGATCGTAGACGTAGAGAGTTTCCCGAACCACGTTAAATATTGTGTGTTCCTTCATATTGCATTGCATTGCTTTGATTCTTTGTTTATCACTCACCATCGAGTTGTGCAACCTGAATCAACCTCTTAAAGAACACTCGGTATATACAAAATATATTTTCTAAGTATAAGAGCAACCAACAAAATATACACAGCTTCCGCACACGATCCGTGTTTGGACAGATCGTCTGGTATGCTTCAGCTAGCTTCTAGTCTATTTGCTCCTTGATAGATTATTCAATATGTGTTGAGAATTTACTTGAGCCGCTTGATCTCTCTCTACATCATAGGAGATCGACTGCTATTCCAAGCGAGCTGTTTTGGGATAAACAACGAACTGCTTCTCAACCTATTGTTCACAGCCAAATGCGAAAAAGTTGGTGTTTGTGGTTTTTGCCCCCCCCCCCCCCCCCCCCCCCATACACCACACCTGCTCTCCCGGGACCCAACATCATTATATTTCGAAATATCTATCACCCTGCTATTCTCATAAGGACATCCTATATATGATTCACATGGATATATCCATTTTATGTCAAAATAAGTTATGTATTTATAAGATGATCTAGTGAATTTGATTAGTCAATATGTCTTGTCATTCTTTATGTTTCGAGTTGGAATATATTACTCTAATGCGCTCATATTTACGAATTAGTCGATATTTTTCACAAAATTCAGGAAACATAAGCTTGTATTTTCACTCCTTGTCTTAATTATGAATGTGCTTCTTGGTATAAAATAAGTTTTTTAGAATTTTGAATTTCGAATCGTAATGAATAAAAATATCATAATCTTTTGAATCCTTATTTCAGAGTCAGAAAAATTACACGTGATCTAGTTAAACTATTAAGACTTGGTTCAATTTTGACTTTATCTCAATGCAGGATATGTATAAAATTATATTGAATTTTTCTCGAAACATGACTTATAATTATATTTTCATTATCTAAGCAAACATGCCATTGGGACGTGATTTAGTAATTATTAAACTTTCATGAATTCATTTTTATTCTCTCATTCAATTAAAGCCCTTTTGATATATGAACTAATAGAGGCGAAATGATATTAGACAATTCATCCTTTCTTATTTTACAAATGAGAAGAGTTCTCAGATTTTATTATGATATTAAACAAATTTTCATAAACAACATAAAATTTCTCTTTCAATTCTTGTAGTCGAGCATCCTCATTATACTTCAAGAAGCCTAAAGTACTACAATTCTCATTCCACTCAAAATTATAGGAATTGATCGAGTTAGAATTTTGGAATTTTCAATTTTATTCCATATAAAATGTAAACACTACAAGAATAAGTAATCTTATTTTTAAAATTTACAACTTTCTTTAAAAAATAACATTTGTTCTCCTATTTTATCATAAAACTCTACACTTTTAGCATTATTCTCAATCAATTGCAAGTTAATGAATTTGTCAATCTATTTAATTCTCGAGCTGATTCATTGCGCAACAATTCTGTCTTTTGGGATATTAATTCGTAAAGCCACATTCTCTCATTGCACTTGAATATTAACCTCGAAACCTACTTTTCTAAATTCTGATAATAGTCAACATTTTGCATTTGCACCCGACAATAGTTATTTGGCCAGATTAACCAATCCTGAAAGATATATATTATCACATTATTAAAAATAAAGTAAAACTGTGCGAATGATTCTTCTAAACATTCATTTTTAGTTTTGGGCTCATAAACTTGTCTTTCTGTTAGGTAATTACATGGAGCAGAGCAGCTATGGAAGTTTTATTTTCAAACATGGTGAAAGTACTAAAAAATGGAAACCGCAGCCAAAACCTGTATTATATTATTTGTTGGTTGTTCTTGCATTGTCATTAGAAGATGTACAAGACTACAGAGGTAAAAGGCATCTCTCATTGACCAACGCCAAATAATAATTCAGGTGTTTTAATTTGCATGCAGAATTATAAAAGCCAGAAACTGTATTTGGCCTTCTTTGAAAGTGAAATAAAACAATTTTGTAACTCTTTTGTAACTCGTCTAGGCAAAATTTAAATCTAATGCCGACTACTACTGCTTTGACTTCTGCAGAACAAATTAGTACAGGAACCTTGGGTGACATCCAAATAAAATGACCAAAAACCGCAAGCATCAATCAAATGTTTACTAAGATTGGGCAAAAGGCTGGGAAGTCTGATCACGACGAGAGTACCTTCTTCACCTCTGATGTCACCTCTGGAGGAGGTTTCTCTGCCGGAAGGTTGGCAACAACACCCTTCTTGCTATAGTAGTCAATAACCTGTGCAGTTGAGAAATACAGTGTGACAAGAGGAATTTGAGTCCAAGAAGCTAATTTTGAAATGCAGAAGCACTATTACATGTTAACAAGAAACATAGTAATGCTTGGGAAATAAATATAACATGTATGGATCATTCATAGATGATTCACAAATAGATGGATTAGCAGTCCTAAGCTTAGGATGGTGTGTTTTGTAACTAACACTTGGTGTAACAAGCAGTTGATGATTTCCAACTCAGTAAAGCTACACAAGATTCCACTTGAATTACCAAACAGAATGAGATTTTCAATTGCAATCATTCATGATTCTGGGTAAAAAAAAATAACTCTCAACCCAAATCCCAACTTACGTTAACAAAAATGTATCCCTGCCCACTTTTGAAAACAATATTTGGATGCAGAACAGAATCACGTTCCATTTTATGCAAAGAAAGAGCACATAAGAGACGCAAAAACCATACTACATAAGAACATCACACTAGAATAAATTGAATTGAACTAAGTGTTCCATTCTTTTGTAGTTCAACTTTACGCAAGCATGGGGCTCTACAGTCTACACAGCTCATATAAGTGTGAGAAATCAACTAGGTACCCATGGCCAGAATCAAAAAGTTGCAATTTTATGCCTTACAAATTACAATAAGCCTCACACTTGGTGGATAGGTCCTAAGTCCTCTCTCTGATAGCAGAAACAACGTAATTTTTAGAAGCACACAGCCTGAGCAGAATAGTAACACATCAGGTAGAAGGTGCACTAAAACATTACAAACCAAATATTCAAAATGCTTCTATTATATCATGGTGTATCGCACTAATAACAATAAGAGGTTAGAGAAAGCAGATAAAATAATATTTTGACAGCAAGTGTAACTTCGTTGAAAGCAGAAGCAGAATAATAAATTTTGAAGGGGAAAACATACTGGCTCAGTCTGCTGATGGAAAGCTTCAAGCCTCGACTTGAGAACAGCAGCCGTATCATCTTTCCTTTGAACTAAAGGCTCCCCGGATACCTTTGGACAAATGATAATTTAAAGAACATAAACACTTAATTGACACAAAACAAGCAATTATGACATATTATACTCATTATCAATGTCAATATGTCATAGAGAGATTACATCATCAACACCAGGCACTTTAGGAGGTGCAAATTTTGAATGGTAAGAACGACCACTAGAAGGATGAATCCAGCGACCAGTAATTCTCTCCTCCAGGATAGCATCATCAATTGCAAAGTTAAGAACTTTGTCAACCTTGACTCCACGTTTTTCAAGCATCTCATCGAGCTGTATATAACAAAATCATTCATCAGATCATGATTTTTGAAAGCAAACCAAAAAAGGTGGCATTATAAGTAGATGACCTTTTGAGCTTGGACAACTGTCCTAGGAAATCCATCAAGAATAAAACCCTTCTGGCAAGATGGCTTCTTCAATGCATCATCTATTATCCCGACAACCAAATCATCGGAAACCAGTTCACCCTGAAAAATCTCAACAAAACAGTTTTAGTTAGAAGTTTGCAAACCTTTTAAGGAGAGGAAGTAAAAATTCATGGAGAATACCTTTTCCATCGCCTCTTTGGCCTTAACCCCAAGGGGAGTCTTGGCAGCAACTGCTGCTCTAAGCATATCACCAGTGGCCAGATGGCACAAGCAATATTCATCCTTAATTATTGGTGACTGGGTACCTTTTCCAGATCCTGGTGGACCTGAAAATATACATCAAGGATACAAAGCATCAGGATAACAATAAATAAACTACCTGTAGAATGTTACTTAGTAGCATGACTACTGCTTGAACTCATCACCACTTCTAAGGAAAGTACAAACTTTTACTTTCTTCATTGTCAAGAACTTAAGAATCCAATATCTAAAGATAACACAACAATCCTAATAGTATCATTATATCCAGCGAGTAGCACAAATTTCATTCGACATGTCTGCTAGCATCTCATGGAGTGAGCATAATCCAAAAGAAACAAAGATAAAGTACAGATATCTACCCAATTCCCATTTTTCCTATAATTCTTTTGTAAAACAATGATACCCCTACTGTCCTACATTCCCATATCATGCTACTCGAAACAAATCAAGCTGGCCATTGTTAACTAGAAAAAAAATATATCTGCCTTTTATCTATATACAGCTCTAATTTCCCAAAATAGCAACTAAATTGCAACAAAAGTATGATACAACGGGGATCTACTTCCAGTAAGAAATTGTGCATATTTGTAATTTTTGAAGTGACCGTATGAATGAGACTTGAAAGGGGACTTATCAGATCTTAAACCAGCAATAGAAAATCACAACTATAACCGAATAATGATGACCGCATTCATATGTCAGAAAATTCAGCAACTTTTTCACCCAAATTCTTCCTCAGAACCCCAAAAATATATTAACAGATTCTGGGCATGCACCCACCAACCCCAAAACCATAAACCCTAAATACGTGATGAGTTAAAAAGGAAAAAAAAAAAGAAAAGTGGCAAAGATTAGAAGACAGAGCGCAAGAATTATGAGGATGGGAGAAGTCACTGCACCGATGAGTATGAGGCGTTTGTCGGGCTTGGTGGCGCATTTCATACGGTGGAGGAGCTCCGTCATGAGATCGACGGAAGGCACATCCTCGAGATTCGCCGCTGCCGCCATTCGGTCTCTCTATCTCTCTGTGGTGGTGGTGGTGGAGGTGGGGGTAGTAGGTGGGTAAGAAATTATAAGAGCTGAATTTGTGAGTTGCAATAATATATGTGTCGAGAGTTTAGAGTTCGGATCTTCCAATGCTTCAAACTCAAGCCTACTTTACCTCCCCTTTTCCTTTTTCCTTTTCTTTATTTCCCTTTTTTTTTTCTTTATTTTATTTTATGGAATAATCTGTATAATATATTAAAGAATTAAGTTTTTTCTTTAATCAAGACTTAGTGACATCATCGCAAGCATTCTTTCATATTTATATTAATATTTTATATAATTAATAATTTAGAAAGAATTGTTTTAGATAAATGTATAATTAATATCTTATATAATTAATTAGTCATAATTATAGTGATATTTAATTAATTATTCAATGAAAATTGCAATATATATAATTCAATGTATATTTTATATATTATATAGATTAAAAATAATTTTGCTAATTATATATAATATATAACATAGATATGATAGTAATCTCCTACACTAAGCTTTGTACATTTATGGTACGAAAATATATAGCATTCATCAATCATCATCGTTTACTCTTGAAAATTGGATAATATATATATAATTAATTATGAAGATTGATGGACTAATTAATTAATTGATTATACATTTGAATCTTTTTTTATTCAGATTAAATGGTCTTTTCCTTTAGACTTTTGCGTATTATATTTAAATGTAAGAGACAATATATATAATTTTAGATATGATTTATACACAAATATAGTTCATATAACGTGGGTGGACGAATATTTAACGATAATTTATATATAAATATAGTTAATATAAATGCGTTTCTAACTCACACCTATTAGTGTCGACTACCGCAGAGTAAAATGTCATCATTACCCTCACGGGTATGGATATAGATAGTCAATGTTCATGTATATCATGGCCGATTGTCATCCCTACCTTTGACCCAACAAGAATATAATTTTCAATACATATAACATTGATTATTTGAATTGATCAAATAAATATTTATGTTTTTATTTGGTCAAATAATTAATTTTTATCAAACAAAAAAATAGTCAATTTTTTAAATTACAACATAAAGTGATCATATACCAATAAATTTATCACGAGATAAGTCTTCATTTAATACTTATAATTTGCAATGATATAATTTTTAAGTAACACAAATTTGCAATTATGTTAATAAATTATAACATAACGTGATTTTTCTTCAACACAATAAATTACTGTGAATAACATTTATTTCCAATAATTTGTCAATTTATATCACCTTTAAATAGGAGAAATATGTCAAAATGGTCATTTTAATAAAAAAAAAACAAATTTTAACCACCTAAAATATTATAGTAAAATAATGGTGATTATGTATTATATAAGAATTAGATAAAAAGAACAAATATAAGTGAGAATAATAACTATCCATATACAAATACAAATGATATTAAAATATACCCATGAAACTATGTATGAATATCAAATGTGTCTCTAACTCACATCTATTACTGTTAGATAATCACACGTAAGTTGTCATTTATACCCTTGTGGGTACGGGTACGGATATAGATAGCCACTACCCGTGCATGTCATATCCGATTGTCATTCCTACTTTTGATCCACATAAATATTTATCCGAAAAAAAAAATCATTATTTGATTTAACATAGAGTGATTATGTACCAATAAATTTTACACGGGATGAGTCTTCACGTAACACATATATTTTGCAACGATATAATTTTTAAGTAGCAAAAATTTGTAATTATGTTAATAAATCATAAGTTAACGTGAATTTAACATTCTATGTAAGATAATTTATTGTAAATAATATTTATAATAATTTGTTATTTTATATCACTTTTAAATTAAAAAAGGTTAAAATAATCATTTTAATATATCAAATTCAAATTTTAACCACTTAAAATATTATAAAAAAAATATAGTCATTATGTATTTAGATTTCCTCAATCACCCCTTATTAACGATACCTTTTAATTTTATAGCTAATATTTCATAAATACAAGTGATTAGATTTTTATTTTTATTTTTATATTTATGATTATTATTTGAGTTTACTATAATAAAATAACTATTATAGAACCTAAGCCTTTAAATATATTGTAACATTTTTAATAACTAAAATTTTATTATAAAACTAAAATTTTTAAATAGATAATAACATTTTTAATATTTAATTTTTGTTGTAATTAAAAATATATATTTAAAATTTTATATTTATAAATTATAATATAAAATAATTTTCCGTCGATTCTCGACGGGTTACACACTAGTTAACCTAAATACACATACTAACCATCTCTATAGTGCACATGAATTTTAAAATCTAACCTACACTCCACCAATTACAATTTTTTTCCTAATTGAATATATCGGGTTATATTTTAGTCAAAATACATAGGTGGACTCGATTACACACGTGGGGTGGGCTTGATATAGTCCGATTAGTCAAAATCAATAACACTTTCTTTTGTACCTACCACACGTGTCACTACAAAAAAGGGATATTGGCGACGGATTATTTCGTCGTCAGCCCTTGATTCCAACGTCCCATTGGGCTAACAACGGACCATTTCCGTCTGTATTTCGTTCGTCGTTAGCCCTTCGAACGACGGAATTTAAAGTCTGTCGTCAGCTAACGACAGAACTATACCGTCGTTGGTCACGACGGACAACAATTCTATCGTCAGCTGTCCTCGGAGGCCGTCGACGGCGCCAGAGATCTAACGACAGACACTGAATCCGTCGTTAGGTCAACGGTCAAACGTTAATGACGGACCATGAATCCGTCGTCAACTTTTAACAGTTGACTTAACGATGGATTCACTGTCCATCGTTAGTATTTAATTTTTTTTAAATGTTTTTATTTTTATATTATCCGTAACTTAAAACTGTCACAACAAAAAATACAATTATAATCGAACATTCAACGATAATTTAAAATCAACCAAAAATGAAATCGATCAAAATTCCAAATTAACGCGTACGTAATATAAACCAAAGATGTAAAAAGTATATCAGTATCAAATATCAAATACAAAACATAGTATATCAGTATCAGTATCAAATACATGATGAAAGTATGACTATGAATCATAATCGGGAAAATGAGGAGGGGGATCAGACTGGGGAAGGGGAAACGGGGGAAATGAACTATCACCAGCTCCTCTCTGCTACTGCGACTACATCCATCGAGCTATCTGATCGTACTGAGCTTGGAAACGTGTCATCTGCTCAGCCAATCTCCGCTGCTCAGCCATGTACTCCTGGCGCTTGTGCTCGTGCTCCTCTACTCGGTGGTGCAGGTCCTGAACCTCGTTACTATTGGCTCGTGAGGTGGACGATGATTTAGAGAACCTCCAAGTAGACCTCATTGATGTCCACAGCATCGTGGTCGCCCTTAGGCAGCTGGGCACGTTCCTGCTCAGCACGAGCAAACACCTCAGTCTGTATTTACACGAGAAATGAACATTTGTTAATAATATATTCTAAAGATTGAAATTACAAACTATATATATTATGTTGAAATTATGACTTACCGCAATCGCCTGCGATTTCGCATCGGTGTATGTCCCGTCTGCGTACCGATGCTCATCGAGAAAGGAGTCGAACATGCAGTCTATCGGAGGTACTCCCCCCTCAGCAGCCTGTGCATGACATACCAATCGGATTATGTTATTGAAACATGTGTATATGAATTAAAACTATATATAAAACATTTGAAATTATGAATTGAAATTACCTTTTCCTCAGCTCGTTGCATAATGGACTTCGAGCCTCCCCTATGCTTGATAGGACCAGTCCCTGAGGCTCAGACATCCTGTTGCACCTCGTTGTCTGGGATTTATTGATGACATCATCCCGAGACCAGTAAGCGAGCCAACCCATCCAAACTTCATCAGTTCACCATCTCGGCTTTCCACCTCTAGGTGTGAGATCATTCCTCCCCCTCTTGATCCCTCAGATAGAGTCCTTATATCTCTCACGACACTTATCGTACCACAACTCTCGAATCTTGGCATCGATCGCCGGTTCTCAAGTAAATTTTTTCTAACATTCAAAATGTATGTTAGAAATTGTAGTTAACTTCGAGTTATCGTTATAATTTAGAATGAATTTGAAAGTTTTAGAAAATTTTTGAACCTTAAACTCCTCCCAATATCTTTGCCTCACGTCAGGAGGCGTCAGCTTCCAACTGTATCCAGTCGGATTCGAAACTATCTTAAATAGTTCCCAGATGTAATCAGTTGGGTCACTGTGCGGGTAAAATCTCTTACATAAGTCATTTTTGAAACATATATATTAGTCTTTTGAATTTCTTATTAAATATGTGATTTTTTTTACGTACTCCAGCTCACTCACAGAGAGAACAAAGTCCCATGTGGGTCTCAGCTCCCCATTATCAGTATCGGAGCCAGATGAGGGACCACCTAAGCGTAAGCCACCAACGTGGTAGCTCAAACCTATACCGGACTCATATCCAAATGATGAGCCCGGAGAACTCGTGCCTATGCCGACGGATAATGGAGAAGATCTCTGACCCCTTCCGCGAGGAGTACCAACATCATCTCGTGGTGAAGATCTCTGACCTGAAGACATCTATTAGGTTGAAAATTAATAAATAAGTTGTATTTATAACAAAAAACGTATAAATTGAAGTTTTATATTAAATATACAATGCGTTGCATTTATAATTAATAAGTTGAAATTCGAATATGGTAAGTTTTCTACACAATGTGCTAATCTTCGTCGTCTTTTTCATTGTCATTTTCATCTTCCTCATCCTCATCTACATAGTCATCCTCGTCATCTTCATCTTCTTCTTCGTCATCTGAAACTTCATCTTCTTCATATTCATCATCATCTTCTTCATCCTCTTCTGTTTTGAGGACATTATCAGAGTCTTGATATTCCTCATCATCTTCAATTTTTACCTGGTCACCGTCTCGATGAAGTGATATAGTATCATCTACATCAACAATGTTTACTACATTCACATCATCATCCTCCTAATACGGTGACTCTAATGTAGAACTAGACACATCAACTTGAGACTCATCGACAGTTGACCTTGCCTTGATAGAACAAGCTTCCCACCGATCTCTACATTGTTGATTCATACTTGGATATGAACAGTAATACACTTGTGTAGTTTGAACGGCTAATACAAAGGGTTCATACTTTCTAAGTCTACGTGTGTGATTTACAGACACTAATTTGAACTGAGGATCAACCCTTGTACCTGCCGACGAGGTGTCAAACCAGTCACACTTGAATAAAAGACATTTTTATTGTATAATCTTGGATATGTGAGTTCGCACACTTCGACTAATTATCCATACAAATCTATCTCACTTGAGTTTCCATAGTTACCAGCTTTGATGCACACACCACTACTCATAGTTGCTTTGTGAGTTCCATGAGATATCATGTGAAATTTATAACCATTCACCAAATAACCATGATATGTTGTAATCATTGGTGAAGGTCCACTTGCAATATCCCACATAACATGATCTGTTACATAAGTTTGTACCTATATCACCAAAAGTTATATTTATGAAGTTAAGTATTGATGCATATATATATATATATATATCTTAATTATAAATTCAATTCAAGTTAGATTAGTGACAATTTGACTCACATAGGTACAAAACCATTCAGGAAATTTTGTCGACATTTTCTTGTCAATGTCCATGTCATAAATCCATGGATTTAAGAGCCTGAGTTGTGATTCGTACTCCCTTCATACAACAAGTAGATATTAGTTGATAAAAACTACATATTCAATTAAATAGAAATGTTATATTGAGTTGTAAAACTTTACTTGATATATGGATCGATCTCCACACAATTATGGAGTACGTATAGATGAGCAGCTCTGTATTCCCTATCATCCAATGATCTTTTGGTTGTCTTTCCAAAACCAGTTCCAACCAATTTGAATATGGAAAGCAAGCCTGGTTGATATTGTTCCCCACTAGTAGAACATCCTCAAACATAGTTGCGAGACAACTCTCTACGTATCGTACTGACATGATCCTCAAAATAATAGGAGCAAAATGCAGTGGTTTCCTCCACTAAGTATGCATTACATATGGATCCCTCAACACTTGCTTTGTTCTTGACATTATTTCTCAATTTTCTCAAATATTTGTTGAAATGACTCATTTGGAAAGCACTAAATATAATGTATTAGTTGAAATATTAATGAAATTAAGATGTTTTGAAGTACCTCTCAAATGGGTACATCCATCGATATTGAACTGGTCCTCCATCTCTTGCCTCGTCAGCTAGATGGATAGGCAAATGTTCCATTGAGTCAAAGAAGCTTGACGGAAATATATGCTCAAGTTTACACAAAATTACTGGGATGTTATTGTTAAGTGTCTCCATGTCCTCACTCTTTATGTTTTGTGATGTCAAATCACGAAAAAATAAGCACAACTCTGTTATCGACTTCCAAACAGCTTGTGGGAGTAGTTCTTGAAATGTTATGGGTAGTATTCGCTACATGAAAACGTGACAATCGTGACACTTCATGTCAAACATCTTCAATTTACTCATGTCTACACATCTACCCATATTTGAGATGTAACTGTCCGTAAACTTAAGGCCTTTCACCCATTCACACAAGACTTTTCTCTCTTTTTAGTCTAGTGTGTAGCATGCCTTAGGATATTTATTGGTATACGGGTCATGCATTAACTCTGGTCTGTGACAATAGTAGTTTAGTTCCTGCCTAGACTTCGCTTTGTCTTTTGTCTTGCCTTCGACATTCATCACAGTATTGAAAATGTTATCAAAAACATTCTTTTCAATGTGCATACCATCTTAATTGTGATGAATCAACAAAGAAATCCAATATGGAAGGTCCCAAAAGATGTTCTTTTTCCTCCATCCAGTGGTAACTTGTTTTAAAATACGCTTGTTATTATCATCATAATCTTCAGTTACCTTGATGAGACCCAAATCTTCAATCTGATACAGTAGCTCTTCCCCTGATCTCCTCTCTGGAGGATCATCTGGGACAACTTTATTCTTTCTAAAAGCCCTCTTGTTCCTCCTGAACTGATGATCGTAAGGTAAGAACTTGCGATGTGTATCAAACCATGACTGCTTCCGGCTATGTGTTAAAGAAAATGCTTCAGTTTTTTCCATGCATCGAGGACAAACTAATCTTCTAGTTGTACTCCAACCAGACAACATAGAGTATGCTGGAAAATCACTTATGGTCCAAATTAACGTTGCATGCATCTGGAAGTTTTGTTTCTTTGAAATATCATAAGTATGGGGACCAACTGTCCACAATTGATTGAGTTCAGATATAAGTGGTTGTAGGTACAAATCTATCTTATCGTTTGGATTTCTTGGACCAAAAACAAGCATTGTGAGAAACATGTGTTATTCTTTCATGCACAGACACAGAGGTAAATTGTAAGGTGTAAAGATAACAGGCCAAGATGAGTATTGTTGTCCCGATTGACCGTAGGGTTGAAAACCATCTGTTGATAGGCCTAATCTAATATTCCATGGCTCCCCTGCAAAACCTAGGTGTGTCACATTAAAGTGCTTCCATGTCGGTGAATCTGTAGGATGACGCATAACACCATCATCAACTGAAGTTGAATGTCAGGTCATGTCTCCGTCTTTAGCTTTAGATGCATACAACCTCTGTAAACGAGGTGTTAAAGGGAAGTAGTACATCTTCTTATATGCAACTAATTTAGGTCCCCCACTCCTATCTTTGTATCGATTTTCATTGCAAAACTTGCAATTCACAAGATTGGAATCCGCTTCCTAGTAGATCATACAATGATTCCTACATGAATCTATCTTTCCTACAGGTGAACCCATTGCACGTAGCAATTTCTGTGTGCTGTATTAGTTCATGGGTACTTTGTGATGATCTGGAAATGTTTCGTTTAATAAACACACATTTCATTAAAATATTTTTGTGGCATTCCAGAACGGGCCTTCAAAGTCATCAGGCGAGCCACAAAAGACAATTGAGTGTGGTTCTTACATCCAGGGTATAACTCTTTATCAACGGCATCCAACAACTCGTACAACAATTTTGCTGTAGCATTTGGATCTTCTTCGACGTCTAGGTTGTTAAAACTGGGACCCCTGAGATCATGAACCATCTCGTGGTATGTCCCGTAATCTTCTTCAGGTTCTACATCTACATCGACACGTGTTTTTTGAACATCTGAAGGTATTTCAGTTTCCCCATGAAACCTCAAGATTTCGTAACCCCGTGTGAAACCTTTTCTAGCAAGATGTAGTTGTACAACATCTGTATTTTTAAACCATATGTTCCTACACTTCACACACGGACACTTAATTTTTTCTCCATCCATGTACTGGTGCTGACTACATGCAAATCTTAAAAACTCTTCAAACCCAAAAATAAAATGTGGATTAGATCTCCCATTCGGAAGTAATCGCAGATACATCTAATCTCGACTCATTTTTATAACCCTGATTATTAATAAGTATTCACATAGTAAAATAAAGATTAATTAGTTACGGAGAGGGAGAGACTATATTCGTGGTCTATTAAATTACACATTTAAATGAAGATTGCACATGTGTAAACAAAGACTAACTTAGGAAAGTGTTTTATGGGAGTTGAATAGAGGAGTTGAATTATTTGAAGTTGAATAGAAGGCGAGAATTATAAGTTGATTTGCAGTTGAATAGAGGACGAGAATAGAGAGCGAGAATTATGAGAATTATGGTTAGAGGTCGAGAATTATGGTTAGATGTCGAGAATTATGGTTAGAGGGCGAGAGTTATAAGTTGATTTGCAGTTGATTGCACATTATAAGTTGAATAGAGGGTGAGAATTATGGGGGGAAAAAATTAAGGTTTTGTAAGTCATTGATTTGCAATAAGTTGATGCTTAGACTGTTTGATGCTAAACAATTGGAGATCACGAGAAATATTGAGTTTAATTATGTCATATTCGAAGATCACAAGCATTTGGTCATTTTGGGAAATGTTATGGTGAGTTATCTTCTAGCTAATTGCATCTAATATAACGAGTCACTGAATCTAATCAAAACATTCAATCATAATCATCAAACATCCCAACATACAACACATCATCAAAACATCACAACATACATCTCATCATCAAAACATCACAACACATACATCTCATCAAAACATCCCAACATAAATGACATATAAGGAGTTTGAATAATATTATACATATTGGGGGAAGATCCTTAAGACGTAATTAAAATCTATCCCAAAGGAAGAAGATCCTTAAGAAATTAATTACGTCTTCCCAATGTCATAATATATATATATAAGCAAATCGTTATACTAAATTATTTCAATATTCAATTTGGTTAGACTAATTGAACAATTAGTCTAAATTGTTAATTATTATATGCAATAATTATTAATTTAAATTAAGATAATTAATAATCTTAAATAATTTGACCTAAACAATTATTAATCTAAATTAAGATAATTAATAATCTTAAAAAATTAATAATTTAAATAAGTAAATTACATATAAGTAACCTAAATTACATCTAATCTAATTAACTAATTCAGTAAACATATTAAATTAATCTAATTAACTAAAAAACTCTAATTACCTAAATTACATCTAATTAATCTAAGCAATTAAATAATTAAATTATTCTAATTAAGTAAATTAATCTAATTAACTAAACAAATTAAATTAATATAATTATCTAATTAACTAAACATAATTAAATTAAACTAATTAACTAAATAATCAAATTAACTAATCAAATTAACAAAATATAATTAAATTAAACAATTATCTCTCACCGGAGGAGGCGGCGCCGGAGCGGCGGAAGGCGGCTCTGGAAGGCTGAAGGAGCATTTGGGAGGCGGCAGGCGGAGGGTGGCTGCCGAGAGGCGCTAGACGGCGGCAGACGGCAGGCAGAGGGAGCAGAAGCAGTCTCCGACGACTATTTTGGACCGAGCAGGCGCCGAGTAGGCGGCGGCAGCGTCTTCCCGGAGAAAAAACGTGAGAGAAGTGAGAAATAGAGAGAGATAGAGAGATAGGGGAAGGAAAGGGGTCGAATTTGACTTACATGGGCGTATTTGGCCGGATGGAAGGTCGAATCATCAGAGGGAAGTTGGTTTCGCCGGAGAAGAAAGGGGGGGGGGTAGGATTTGGGGATGTGCTTTCGCGAAATGGGGATGAAACCCAACTTAAAGGGCTGGACGATGGATGAAACGACAGATTATTCCGTCGCCCGGTAATAAAATAATTTAAAAATTAAAATAATAAACCTAACAACGGACTAACGACGGATTATGCTAACGATGGACCAGTCCGTCGTTAAGTTTGGCGCCAACTTACGCGCTAAAAATTTAGTCGTCAATTCGTCGTGAGATTCTTCGTAGGGGTTCGTCGCCTGTCCGTCGTGAGAGGACGACAGACATGCTATATGTCGCAGGTCCGTTGTCGGTTTAGTGTTTTTTTGTAGTGTGTGTAGTCGGGTCTACGTATGCATTATTTTGACTAAAATATAATCTGATATATTCAATTGCGAAAAAAATGATAATTCTTGTATTGTGGTTCATATTTTAAAGTACAATATCAGAAATGATGGTTAATTTATGTATTTAAAGATAGAGAGAAAATTAATAATACCCACTTTGCAAAACTTCTATGTAAAATTATCCATAATTAAACATACATAATAAAATTACCCATTTTTCTATTTGATAGTTTTTTGACCAACAAATACATGTGGGACCCACATGTAGAGGTGAGAATCAGGACGGGACCGGGAGTATCGATTCCAAAAAATATGAAATTTTTGGTCCCGATCCTGGTTCTGATGGGATTTCGGGACTCCCGAGTCCCAAAATTAGAAAATTTTAAGTCTCGGTCCCAAAAAATAAAGTCCAGATTAGTCCAGAATGGTTCTGAAATCCCAAGCCGGGACCAAAATTTTCCTAATTTTAAAAATTAGTTTCGGAAAATCGGGATTCAGAATTCCCGAGTTCCAAAAATTTTCAATTCTTCAGTCTCGGTTCCGGTCCTGGTCCCCAATCGGACTTGCTCAAGCGCATTCAGAACGAATTATCAGTGCATGAACTACAATTGAGTTGGGGTTGGCAAATATTAAAACTTATCGTCATGTTAACACTTGTAAAATATTTAATTTGTTTGATTGATCTTAGTAGGTAAAATATTATTAAGTAAATTTGATATTGTATTAATTAGAATTTTCTTCATCCATCTTCTTACTTTTTTGTATATTACTTTTATATATATGTACTTCATAATGAAAATATGTTTTGATTAAAATTACTATTTTGATTAAAATTGCTCTTTAAATAACTAGTTATAACATTAAATTTATATTTTAATGTAAAACAATTAATTAGAAAAAATTCAATACATCTTTTTTCTTCCATGCATGTGATCGTTCACATGAATAATCTCGACATTTTGCTAACGCTATTAAAAAAATTGAATTTAAAAACATAAACCATTAAGTTTGAATCGCACTATGAATAAGCTAAAAATATAATTTAAATACTTATTTGAAAAATCAAATTTCATTCCCCTAATTTGCCAATATATATAACTTTTAGATTTGATATAAATTAATTGAATAATATTCGAACAACATTTATAAGTATATTTTACGTTCCTAGCGTTTTTGGTACTGTGGTGTAAAAATACCAAACAACCTACATGCAATTACGAAATTCCGGCGTAAAAACAAACCAAAATACAAAATAAAATAAACCTAAAGCTATGAAACGAGACTCGAAAGGTCGTGTAAAAACATGACAAAAACACACCAAACACATAATAACCAGAAATTTCAACAGATTGTCTCAAAGAATTTTACAAACCCTCGACTAGGGATGACAATATAGCCCCGCCCGACACAAGCCTGACCCGACATTAATATAATTAATATATATAAATTATAAATTTAATATAGTATAAATATTATTATTGTAATTAGTATATAATAAATATAGATTAATATATATATATATTAAATAACATATACAACTAAATAAATTTGGATTTAATACTTATTTACATTTAAAAGTATAATAAATGTTAATATATGTAAAATACAATTAAAAAATAATTATATATTTTTTATGTATTAAAAATAAAAAAAATATCTTAAAAAATTAATTAAAAAAATTACGGGTATGGCTCGAGTCCACCCAATTTATATTGGTCTGGGCTTGGGTTCAGGCCCGACTGGGCCATGGGCCTGTACATATAACCGTGGGCCGGATCTGGACATAGGAAAGTCCAGTCCAGCCCATGACATTGTCATCCCTAAATCCGACCCTATTTCTCCTATTTCGAGCATTTACTAGGAATGATAATTTTACACGGCACGACTCAAATTTGTCCAAGCCCGACCCGATGACGTTATGGTCGGGTTTGGGCTAATGTTTAGGCCCGACATACCCAAGCCCGACCTGTCATGCCCTGATCCCGAGGGACGGCGCATGCACCAGAGCGTGACTGGGGGGAAAGAAAAGAAGCTGGGAAGAAAGAGGGACATAGAACGTGTAATCATCATAGAAGTATTGTCCTTGAAAAATGGACAGTAACTCGTTTATAACTAGGACTAATCTGAATGGGGGAAGAGACAAATAAATCCACCAGTAGATATAGCTAATAATGATGTCATGATCAATGAACAATCAGATGCAAAGAGATGCAATGCAAGACGGGGTTGGTGATTATAGCTCGTTACATGGGAGCGGTAATCCAGAATCCCAAGCTGCCAAATCATTCCAATAGGAGCCGTCAATAAAGGGCAGAGGTTAGTGAGCCTAGCTCGCCAAAAGGAGTCACTCACCCAACTCGCCAAGTGTGGTCGATGCTACACGACAACATCACAAGGGGTCGAGGAGTAGAGCGTCCAAGAGGGGCCGACTACTTCTAAACTCTCCTATGAACATGAATGCATGTAATAGACAATAGTAATTCTCGTGAATGAACAATGAATCAATTTATTGTCATGAAGTCAATAGCATGAAGAATCAGAGACTGAAAAAGAACATGAGTTTGACAGCGGAATACATAACATGACAGTTTGCAACAACTCTTGCCTTAGCCTCGCACGACACCACCAGCCGCTCAATCTGCAAAACAATTTGAAAATATTTTGTAGGGCTGAGTACTAATGTACCCCGTGGGTTATGCCATTTAAAAACCTTTTTCAAAATCATTTTCTGAAAAGGAATATCCATGCTTCAACAGTATCACGTAGAAAGTTTTAAAAAGGCAATGTCATTCTATGCATACCAAAACCGTTGAGATCTCATTTTCATTGGCTCAATATTGGCATTAGATACCGTTTTATGAACATATGAGGACAGCCCATAGAGGTCCATCATTTATGTCCTTCATCAGTAGGGAACTTTTACCCAAACTGACTTCACTCGAGAATATATGGGGACTGCCCACATAAACCCACGTGTACACTAACCATGTGTCAGTGTGCTAATATAGCACATGATTCGATCGTCATTCTTGAGGGATCACTTATCCAATAAGGAGCAAAACATTTTAACATGGACATCCATTTTGATTTTCATAAACATCAGAGCTTAATAACTCAAAAATACATTTTGGAAACATATATATACACCCACCTATCAGCAAATATCAATACCGTGTGATAATCGTAAATTTGTCAAACGTCTCGTTCGCAATCGTAAGCACTTTGACTTTGATCGATCCTCAATTTTTGAACCCGCAGAACCTCGATACTAAAAAATGATTGAAAAAAGAAGAGAGAACGAGAAGAAGAAGAAGAAGAAGCAGAAGATAGGAAGAGAAGCAGGTTGTGCTACTGAGGAATGAACGATCAAGTCTCTCGGCCAAATCCTCCTTTTATAAGGTAAGTTTTGAATTTTTTATTAATACTTTCATTATATTATATTATTATTAATACTTTAACTTTAAAACGTCGTAACTTTTACATACGATCTCCTTTACGAGCAAACTCAATGTCAACATCTCCCTTTTTTAATACTCTACACAATGACTATAATATTGATATACTTTCGGTTATGCATGGAAAAACTAATTTTTTATACGACATGCTTAAACTTCAAAAATCCGTAGCGATTACGTACAAACTCCTTTTTGGAAAAATTTAGTGCCAATAATTTTGTTTTGAAAAACCCTACAAAATGAGTATAATATTGACATGTTTTTGACTTATGCATGAAAAGTTCATTTTTAAAAGAAATGTTTAAAAAGTTTCATCGGGTGCCAAATTCATATGGTAGGTCCTAATAGGGTATATTATCTTCCTAAAATCTTTAATTAGTCGTAGTAAGATATCTAAGTCGTATTAGGAAAATTTGGGGTATTACATGACCTAAATATTTAAATATCTTATATTAAAACATAAATTTAAAATAATATAAATATAATTAATATTTTTAATGTGTAATAAAAATAAATTAATAGACATATTAAATAAAATGTATGAGCAAAATAATATAAATATCATCATTGTTATTAATGTATAATAAATATAAATTAATAGACATATTAATGAATATTAAAATATATAAATATATTTTAAAATAAACTAATCATATATATTTTTAAATATGTTAAAAATAAAATATAGATGTCCGCTTGTTTAGTCTCATTTTGTTCGTCTAAACTTAGGTTTTTCGTATCTTTATTCGTATTATTTTTCCTCGTTCCGTGATGTTTTGGCTCGATTTATATTTCATTTTATGTTTCAGGATCATTGGCCTAAACGAGTGTCGAAAGTGGAAAAGAAACGAGAAAAGACGAGAAAACAAAGAAGTATGCCGAAGGGCATGTCAGCGACCGAGCCAGCGCCGCGCCAGTTGCGCGCCAGCGACCGAGAGGACACGCGACAGACCGTGTCAGCGGCCGCTGACCCATGATCAGCGGTCGCTGACTAGCCAGGCTGAGCCAGCGCCGCGCCAGCCGCGCGCCAGCGACCGTGCCAGGCCGCGGCACACGAGTCAGCGGCCGCTGACCTGTCTAAGCGGTCGTTGACTCCCCATTTTTCGCGCGGGCCGTTGCAACGAACCCTAGCGCCACTCGGAACAACCCTAGTCAGCGGTCGGTGACTTCCAGAGACCGCTGACCTTCCTCTCGCTATAAAAAGACACGTCGTGCCATTCATTCGATATATCACAGTTCTCCACACTTCGTCCCGACACCTTTTGGCACGAATTCCTAGACTAATTTTCCAGCATATTTCCATTATTTTTAGTTCGTCTCGATCCCGCAATCAAGGGTCGAGACTTAGCATTCTAGATATGATTTTTTGTTCCGTTCTTCGTTTTGGAGTTAGCCATTTACAACATTCGAACACCGTTATTTCCAGATTGTCATTGTCGTTTCCAGACGTATTTCGAGTTTAATTCAAATTCGTTTCTTTCCCTTTAATTGTTGCTTCGTTTATTTCACTTTTATTGTTTGTTTCGTTTTATGCTTTCAATTCCTTTTATCGCTTTTAATTTCCAGATTTCTTTCCGTTTTTCTTTCAAGCTCTTTACTTTCTTAGATTAGATTTAATTTTCGTTCTTAGTTTAAACTTTAATTGCTTTCTTATTTACTTTCTTTGCCTAGCTATAGAAATCCAAATCAAACTATTTTTAATTGCTTTCCGTTTTTACGAACAAAGAATATAATTGCCCTGTTGAGTCTTCCTTGAGAATACGACTAGGGTCAGCTTATTAATCTATAACGAACTCATTTTAATTTGCGAGCGATTTAATATAATTGGAAGTATATCGGCTGGAAATATTCCTCGTGCCCGATATTGAGTCCCTTTATCGGACAGTGTGTTTGGTCTAAACAATGCCACGTACTGACAGTTTAAAATAAGTTGAAACAAATTTTGGCGTTGTTGCCGGGGAAGACTTTAGGCGATTTAATTCATTGTTCTTTTTCTTTTTATTTTTTTCTTTTATTTTATTTACTATGTTTACTTTCTTCTTCTATATTGTGGTACGCGTGACGTTTTTGTCGAGTGTTGTTTATGCAAGGTCGCCGCAGTGTTAGAAAGCCATTGACGCCCTTCATTGATAACATAAATCGGAAATGTGTTATTTTAGCATCCGTAGAAGAAGACATTGAGCACATTGACGAATTTTTGCTTCCGCATTTATTCGAAGCGATGGCCAATGAGAGAGCGGACGAGAGGCCGCGTTATATGGGCGATTTCACGAGGCCCAAGTTCAGGACGACTTCTACGTCAGCCATCGTTCTCGATACCGCAGTCCGAATCTATGAGTTAAAGCCATACCATCAATTATTACTTTCGACGTACCATGGACTCCCGAGTGAAGACGCTTTGACGTTCATCCGAGAATATTACACGGTGGTGCAGACTTTCCCGCTTCACTCTCTGACGGAGGATCAACTCAAGTTGAAGTGTTTCCTTTACACATTGAAGGATAGGGCCAAATCGTGGTTCTTATCCCTTCCATCCGGAGCACTCACTACTTGGGGATCGGCTTGTGAGAAATTCATGTTGAAGTACTATCCGCATCACAAAACTCAAGCGGTGCGTACTAAAATAATGAATTTCGCACAAGCACACGACGAGCCATTCCATGAGGCGTGGAAGAGATTTCAAGAGCTACTTCAACAGTGTCCTCACCATCAAATGGCACCGGAGATGCTCTGTCAATTTTTCTATGATGGTTTGCTCCAGACTACTCAATTCATGGTGGACAGTTCGGCGGAAGGAAATATTGCAGTGAAGACGGCGGAGGAGATGAACGAGATCTTCGAAACCCTAGCTGTGAGTTCGCATCAGAAATCCACATGACCGAGATGTATGGAGGCCAGTGCAGTTACTACAAGTCCCGATCTTAAGAAACAAATGACGGACATGATGAGGGAGTTACAAGAATTGAAGATGAACCGACCCCCATCACCATCCATTCCGCATGTTGCACCTGAGCCATGCGGTATTTGTGGCGATTTTGGCCACACGGTGGACGTTTGTCAACACATGAGAGAGATGACAGCCGAGGGCAAAGCAGAGGTCTATGCCGCTCAGGAATTCACACCGCAACCTCCCCCTCAACAAAATAATTGGAGAAATCCAAATACGGGTGGAAGCCGCAAGCTCAAGGAGGCCAGAATTTCCAAAACCGACGCCCTCCAAATCCGAACTTTCAACCTCAATATCAATGTCAGCAGCATTCATATTATCCTCCACCGCCACAACAACAGTTCCATCCACTACCGCAACAACAATTCTATCCCACACCGATGCCGCAATATCCACCTGCTCCACCTCAAAAATCATCAATTATAGCTTTGCCGAGTTCATACAAGAGAGCAAGAAGGTTCGAGAGGCTCAAGATGCCACCATTAAACGCCTCGAGACGGCTATAGGGCAGATTTCTGGCGCTGTCAATCAATTGCAGCAAGGCTAACAAACGGGCAAAATTCCTGCCCAATGCCAACAACCCCATCAAGTGCAAGCCGTGTCTGTTCTAAGGGATGGTAAGGTGGTGGATAAGAAGATGGAGATGAGATCTTGTTATAAGATCGACACGATGGACAAATTACCACCCGAAGTGGAAAAAGAGCACTCCTACGAAGAGCTCCATAAGGCGGTCGATCCATACGTTCCGCCTATTCCTTATCCTAGCAGACTAAAGGATGTCAAAAGCGAGCAACAGTTTGCAGATCTTTACAAGATGCTATCCAAAGTAACAGTGAATGTTCCACTCCTTAAAGCGATCAAGAATATTCCATTTTATGTCAAATTCTTCAAGGAGCTGATTTCGAAGAAGAAGAAACTCGA
>JAPKLX010000112.1:225252-313620 GCA_026898415.1 Leonotis leonurus | reverse complement strand
TGGTAGCTTCTGGCATGTTAGATTTAGGAGCGGGAATCAATCTTATGCCGTATTCTATTTTTAAACAACTTGGTCTAGAAAATTTAAAACCTACCAGCATGAGTTTACAATTAGCGGATAGATCGATTCGTCATCCTAAAGGGATAATTGAAGATGTGCTTGTTCAAATTGGTCCATTAATCGTTCCCATTGATTTTGTTGTTCTTGAGATAGGGGATGTGCATGAGAATGGAGTCGAGCATACACTACTCCTTGGACGACCTTTTATGGCTACCACGAATTCCATCATAGATGTCAAGAATGGTACCATTACAATGTCCGTCCTTGAGGAGGAAGTATCATTCTCCACACAACATGACCACCCCACGACCTCGGCTGACTTAATCGATGAATGTTCTATCAAATTCACTAATCCATTGTTTGATGAATCTACATTACAGGATTTTAGTGAGATAAAGGAAGTCACCCAAGATATCGACAAGGCCAAACATAAAGAGACCAATCGTGTGACGGTAGTTGAAGGAGTACAAGACACTAAGATTCGTCCAAATAAACATCCTACACCGAAACCGAGGCATCCAAACACCGCACCTTGTCACGCTCATTCACCCACTTATGCGGGAGCCCTCATGCGTCCAATCATCAAATCCGTAACGCCTCCCGATAAGATCAAACCCCCTAAGAGAGGGTGGCTTGTTCTCCGGAAAATCCCACCATCAAAGGGTGACATACCCCATTTAAAGAAGGAGAACCCGCCATTCAAAATAAATTGGCATCGGGTGAGATCTTACATCGAGAATGATTCCATGCCCGAAGTTATGGAGTCAAACCCCAATTCTTACGCTCCCGGTTGATTGAGCAGTCTCGTCGAGCTAACGACGTAAAATAAAGCGCTTCGTGGGAGGCAACCCACGCTCGTTTTTCCCATTTTTTATTTTTATTTTTTATTTTATTTTATTTTGAGTTTCTTATTTATTTTGGTGTTTTTCTATGTTCATAGGTATCATCGAGTTGGGAGAAAATCGAGTCGAATGTAATTCGCGGAAGAAAATAGGACGGATTTGACGAGGGCAAGGTCAGCGACCGCGGCACACTCAGCGGCCGCTGACCTCGCGCACCATCTCCGCGCCAGCGCCACAGGCCGCGAGCCACACCGAGTCAGCAGTCGCTGACTCCTCAGCGGCCGCTGATCTATGTCTCGTAAATTCCCCCAGCGCTCCTCCAACGATTTACGTAAGTACACTCAGCAACCGCTGACTTGGCCGAATCTCACCTATTTTTACTTTCTCTCTCCTTATTTCTCCCACTTTTCCCCTATTCTTCATCCTCAATTTCCCCAAACCCTAACCCTTCTCATCTTACTTCTCCAATTACTCCTTCCATACTTCATAATTTGATCCAATTCTTTGAAATCACCACTACTTTTCCATCCTCTACCACTCTATCCGATCAAATTTTCAACTCATCCACCAATTCAACCCAAACCCCAAACCATCATTCCATCTCTACTTTTGCACACCAAGTGTTTGTTAAAAGTCCAATGGGGAGAAAAAGGTCCAAGACTAGTGAAGTGGGGCAATCTAGCCACCAAGGAGACGGCGACGAGGAATTTCATCCTGTTCGTGACCACATTCCAACTTCCGGTGCCCCGTTCCCAATTTATACCAATCAAGAGGGTACACTCTATACTCGTTTTATTTCTCTTGATCTCACACTTCCACGCACCTTAGATTGAGATCTTATGTCTAGCTTAGGCATTGCCTCTAAGTTAACTCGCTATTTGAAGAACATTAGTTTAGACAAATATGCTAGACTAGAAATTGATGGCTATAGGGAGCTCGGACTTGAATTTCTCACTACTTTCGATGTTGTTGCTGATTTTAAATCGTTTAAATTCCGTTATCAAGGTATTGCTCATACTATTACCACTTCCATGATGAAATCCATCTTTGGATTTCCTACCTCGGGGCTCCATCGGGTGCCTCCGGAATTTAATCCGAATTTAGTTTGGTTTGAGCTTACAGGTTTTCATAATTGGGCATCGGGAGGAATGTCCAGTGGATTTCTTCGGGACCCCGAGATCGGCGTTCTCCACAAGTTCATTGCCTACTCCATCTCGGGCAATGAACAAGCCAACAAAGTGAACACAGTGGAGTGCTTCCTACTCCATTGTGCTATCAAGAAGACGAAGATCTGTCCGTCCTCTTTCATATTCGAGGCCCTCCAATCAATTCAAAGGCGGAAGCGGGCCCATGCCTCCCTTCTACATCTTGCACCTCCAACTCATCGGTACAAATGGCCCTCCAAACTATGAGCCACTCCTCACGAAGTACATCGACATCAATGAATTACGGGGTGCGTCATTCGCCCTTTCTCGCACCGAGTTAGTGCCACAAGAGCGGAGGAATTGTGTGCGGTGCTATCTAAACGCCCAAGTCGCATCCCGAGTATCTAACGCATCTGAAGAACCGGGAGATGCACATATGGAGGATAATGAGGAAGCCCAATCCGAGCATGAGGAGGACGAGCAAGCCGAGGACGAGGCCAACGCCGCTTGGCTTGGCTATGACCATGTGGACACCGCCGGAGGATCCGAATGGGGTACCCAACCTCAATGGGGTACCCAATCACAATGGGGCGGAAAATCTCAATGGGGCACTCAGCCTCAATGGAACGCTCAATGGGAGCAGTTCACTTCCGAGGTCACCATGGGGATACGCGAGATGCGATCTGACATCCGCGACCTCCATACTCGCCTCGACACACATCAACAGCAGTGGGAGGCTCAGAACCGGGCGATGGAGGAGCAAACCCGACTACTCCGGGAGATGCAACAACAATGGTCCTCTTGGACCCTTGGCGGTGCACCCACCTATCCTCCTCCCGACCAACAGTGAGCCTTTGTCTCACTGTTGAGGTACCTTTATTGTGTGAGTGTGTTTTCGGCTAACTTTTGTTTTTCCCTCTGTTTTTTTAGTTTATTTTTGCAAGTTTTTCTTTCCGTTTGTTGTCCCAAATGCCACATTTCAGGGACGTTTCTCTCTCCCTACCTTTTAGATCTTTACTTTCCGCAATGAGGGCATTGTTCTATTTTTGTAGAAGGGGGAGGGGTGTCTTTTTATGCATGCATTCGTCGTTTTATTTTCGTGTCTTGTGAGCATGCAATATTTTGATTGTTTGTGAGCTACTTGATCTTTACATATCGTGGGTAAATCGAAGCATGACTTATGTTTGAGATGAGACATGATTTGAATTCCTTAATTGATTAGGAGTTGATTTATGTTGTGAAACGTAGATGAACTAAGAAGTATAGAACATTATGGCCGGATTGTAAATCTTAGTAGAAAGATTAAAATAGTGATGCATGATGATATAAATTGATTGATTCAATTGGCTAATTGTTTACAACCACTTGTTGCATATCCGTGTTTTATTAAATGAACTTTGTCAAGAGGTCTCTGCTCCTATGGGAACCATGAGCAAGGGAAACCGCGTGATGATACATTAGGGAACCCCTGATTGTTCACACCTCGCGACAATGACCATATAACTTGACATCGTTCTAAGTGATTTTCTTAAAAGTTATTACAATATAGGAATTCAAAAGGATTCTACCCCGCTCTCTTAAATCAAAAATATAAATTTATAAAAGAGATGGGTATGGGAAACCACAACCGGAAAACTCGATCATTCGGAGTACTCACCCGGTGAATATTGTCCTAAATATTCCTCATGTTGAAAGAAAGAAAAGAAAAGAAAAAGATACGCTATTTAAGATGGATAAAAGCTCTAGCCGATTATGTGATCTCAATAACATCTTGTGCATCATTATTTTACGTTGTTCGAATCGATTATAATCTAGTCTAGATGGTCTACATCTTCTATGTTCTCTATGTGACGTGACGTGATGATATTAAGATCAATTTTGGAACGATTTGAAGTCTTGTCAAGAACACATACCATGATTAGAAATTTCCCCTAGCGATAGTTTAGACTAAGTTATGCTTGAGGACAAACAAGGTTTTGTGTGTGGAGGGGTTGTTTAGTCTCATTTTGTTCGTCTAAACTTAGGTTTTTCGTATCTTAATTCGTATTATTTTCCCTCGTTCCGTGATGTTTTGGCTCGATTTATGTTTCATTTTATGTTTCAGGATCATTGGCCTAAACGAGTGTCGAAAGTGGAAAAGAAACGAGAAAAGACGAGAAAACAAAGAAGTGTGCCGAAGGGCATGTCAGCGACCGAGCCAGCGCCGCGCCAGTTGCGCACCAGCGACCGAGAGGACACGCGACAGACCATGTCAGCGGCCGCTGACCCATGATCAGCGGTCGATGACTAGCCAGGCTGAGCCAGCGCCCGCGCCAGCCGCGCGCCAGCGACCGTGCCAGGCCGCGGCACACGAGTCAGCGGCCGCTGACCTGTCTAAGCGGTCGCTGACTCCCCATTTTTCGCGCGGGCCGTTGCAACGAACCCTAGCGCCACTCGGAACAACCCTAGTCAGCGTTCGGTGACTTCCAAAGACCGTTGACCTTCCTCTCGCTATAAAAAGACACGTCGTGCCATTCATTCGATATATCACAGTTCTCCACACTTCGTCCCGACTCCTTTTGGCACGAATTCCTAGACTAGTTTTCCAGCATATTTCCATTATTTTTAGTTCGTCTCGATCCCGCAATCAAGGGTCGAGACTTAGCATTCTAGATAGGATTTTTCGTTCCGTTCTTCGTTTTAGAGTTAGCCGTTTACAACATTCGAACATCGTTATTTCCAGATTGTCATTGTCGTTTCCAGACGTATTTCGAGTTTAATTCAAGTTCGTTTCTTTCCCTTTAATTGTTGCTTCGTTTATTTCACTTTTATCGTTTGTTTCGTTTTATGCTTTCAATTCCTTTTATCGCTTTTAATTTCCAGATTTCTTTCCGTTTTTCTTTCAAGCTCTTTACTTTCTTAGATTAGATTTAATTTTCGTTCTTAGTTTAAACTTTAATTGCTTTCTTATTTACTTTCTTCGCCTAGCTATAGAAATCCAAATCAAACTATTTTTAATTGCTTTCCGTTTTTACGAACAAAGAATATAATTGCCCTGTTGAGTCTTACTTGAGAATACGACTAGGGTCAGCTTATTAATCTATAACGAACTCGTTTTAAATTGTGAGCGATTTAATATAATTGGAAGTATATCAGCTGTAAATATTCCTCGTGCTCGATACTGAGTCCCTTTATCGGACAGTGGGTCTGGTCTAAACAATGCCACGTACTGACAGATTAAAATAAGTTGAAACACCGCTCAATCCACATGGGCCTGAACTTGGCCTTGAATTACAAGTTCGATTGGGCCAAGGACTGGGCTTGGGCCCATCAACAAAACTGCATGTTGGGACTGGCCATAGGGAAGTCCGGTCTAACCTAACCCATTTTCATCCATATCCCCGTATTCTATAAAAGTCTATGTAAAAAATGTATTTTACAATCCAATCAAATCTATGGAAATCCATGTAAATTAATAAAAAAAGTCTGTAAAACTCTACAGAGACTTTGTGAATTTTCTAAATCCATAGACTTTTTAAACTCCAAAAAAATTCTAAAGAATCCACAACCAATACACTACCTTAATATAAGAATGTAAGAATGTAACAAAAAATTGAGCCATCATTAATATATAACAACCTCTGTTATCTCGTAAAACGTGATATGTAAGAGAATCTTACGCATCATTTCATTTCCATAAAGTGAACTTTTTGCAAATTGCGTTTATTTCATATTTAACACTTAAAGATAATTATCCCTTATTTATTTATTTATTGTCATCAACCCCACCACCCATCTACAATACAATCTACAGATTCTACACAAATAAACTGTAAATAAATCACATAATGTATTTAATGTTAATAGTTGAAATGTCCCATTTGCTATAGTAAATGTATAATATTTGTGGTTCTAGGTATGGGTAAGAAAAATCGAATCAAATCCATAAACTAAACTGAATTATTAATGTTTGATCAATTTGGATCGATTTAAAATATTTGATTTTATTTTAATTTGTATGAATCGAATTTCTAGTAAAATTGTTTAGGTTTTGATTGAACTGATCAAAATTTTTTATTATATTATTCATTTTATAAATTATAATAAATAAATAAATTGTTTAAACTTAATTTGTAGTATTTGTTAAACAAAAAATTGATTTATAGAATAATACAAGTTCCAATTTTGTAAGAATTAAAACTAAGAGATTTTGCCATAATAAATTTGGAACTTGTGTCACTTTTCCAATTTTAACAAGAATTTTGAATTTTTGTGAATCAAATCAATAACTTTAAAAATTTTGAAATTGAAGCATCCTCAAATCTTCTACCTCCTATAATGACGTGATAATCAAACTATAATAAAATTAGGCTTATTATATACTCTCCCTGGTCCTCTTTACTTAACACGTTTTTTATTTAATGACGTCCCACTATACTTGACACATTTCCTAAAATAGTAAACATTAGTGATTTAAGCTTTATAATTAGTTAAAATTAAGGTCCACTAATTGGACCCAACTTAAATTGTTTGATTAAGTTGGTCCAAACTTAGGAGTCCAACTCAAGCTCTCTCATTTCTCTACATCTCAGAAATTGATCATTTTACTCTAACCGTAATTCTCTCTAGCGTATACGCCGCTTTCGTCAACCCTAATTATCTTTGTCCGCCTCTCTCTAGAACTCTCTCCTCGCCTCTCTGGTGTATGTAAATAGATTCCATCTTGCCCTTTCACTCTCCAGACGATTCACCATCAACTTATGGGGTTGTATTACCGCCGGAAGGCTTTCCACCTGCGAAGTGGTGGGGTTCTCTCTCTCTCCCCCCCCCCCCCCCCCCCCCCCACCTGCGATGAAGGAAGAACAGAGCGGTGAGTTTTTTGGTGGTGAGAGAACCCTATTTTCCCCAAACACTAAACACCATCTCTTCTCCATCGTCACCCCCATCCCGAGTACAAGAAGAGATCCATGGTAGTCTTCGTACATTCACAGTCGAAGACCTCTCCGAGAATGGTTATACCTCTTATCTTTGGTAGGGGCCCTTCGGAGGCGTGGTTAAGGATGGGGAAGGGCGACCACCGGCGAAGACATCTGGATCTGAAATGGAGTCTCTGCATGTTCCTCCATTGCCATTTACTCTTAGAACGGAGTGTTGGGCAGAGGCTGTTGCAAAGGGGGAGAGGCAGTTGAGCGCATATCCTTTGTTTGACTCTCATTTTAGGGACAAATCAGACTCTGCCCACCCTTAACTCTCATGTGGTGAGATATATCCTATCTCTTTGGTACAAATATATTTGTTTGATTTTGTGTTGCATGTATGGTTATGCTTTTTGAAAACTTGTGACGGTGAATTCTGTTGTGGTTCTTGTGAAGCCTTTTGTGGTGAAATAGTTTGAATATGTGATTCTGATGCATGATTTTTGATTGATGGATGAATCTATAAATTCTCATATTTGATATTAATGTCACCAATTTTTGTTATATTTGCAACCACATCCCATTTTAACTCTAATAGAGTTAGTGAGACTCTAATTGTAAAAATTAAAAAGTCTGTAATTTAATATACAAAGTTTTAAAAGACATTAAAAATGCGAAAATAATATAAACGTATGATTTATTTTATAATTATTTTAGTTGGATTGGTTTTAGTTTCTAAACATTTCCGTTTATCTGGTTTTAGAGTTTCGATTTGTTCACCCCTAGTTACAGAATTGAGATGTTGGTTTATAATTTTATTATTTCAAAATCATAATTGATCGTGATTACTATGGTTCAATATTCAAAAACAAAATTGTCCAAGGCGGTTTCTCGACTCTAAACAACCACTTCCGATTATGAATCGCCAATTCTTTTAGATCTCCTTAAAAGAAATATTTTTAACATGAATTTATAACTTACAATATAATTTTATGAATTATAAAAAATGATTTTCTATAATATAAGAGATAAAGTTGAATTATGTAGAAAATATATATTAAAAATGTTTCAGAATTGACGGTTCAGAACCGACGATTCACGGTTTTGAACAACTGAAATCGGAACCAAATCATTCCTAACACAATTACAATTTGGAATCGAACCGTTGGAAAGTTATAGTTTTCGGAAGTCAAAATCGCCGATTACGATTCATTTTCTGCGGTTACAATTCTTTTCAACAACTATATATCCACGCTTATAAAATTATATAGAAATTGATGATCCTGAAATGAGTAAATAAAAAGTTATAGGTGCGAAAGTTGATAGTTTACAAAGCTTGTTTTTTAGAAAAATTTAATCAAAATCAAACATTTAGTTTTATTTTAGTCTAAACTGAAAGGTTTAATGAGTGTAAATATGCAAATTTATGTGCAAAAAAATAAATAAGACAATAATAGAAAATAACACACAAATAAATATGTAATTTGAATATAAAAACTCATACATTCACGTTCTCAATGTGAATTGAAGGTTTAAAATAAATTGATGGTGGGTGTTCTTCTCTCTTATTGAACAACAAACCTTTACAACGAGGACAAAATGTAGGATAACTTGTTAGATGTCTAAACTCTTTATGTGAAAAGTGTTTGGCTCATATTACACGGGGAAATTATAATAATTCTAACTTATAAACACTTTTATAATATATTTAGTGTATAGTGTTTGTGTAAATATGTCTTTTAGCTTAAATACGAGTTGATTTATTGTAATTCTTATTTGTTCTTGTAACTTCTTCACTGTGGAGGTTTTGCTCTATTAATAGTTGATGTAGATTTGAACTAGCCATTTTAATTTTGAATATTATGTGGACATTGAATTCTTTTTGTTTGAAGTCGTCATTTTTCTCATTTTGGTGTCTGTGTTTATCGACATGTTCTACAGTTATGCAACTTTTGGAAAAAATGGTGTATCCTTTATTTGGACCTTCTAGCTATAACTTTAGGTTGGACCTTCAAGACAGACATTGGGATTGGATCTTCATGTTAAACTGTTGGGTCCCGGGAGAGCAGGTGTGGTGTATGGGGGGGGGGGGGGGGAATACACCACAATCCAACTTTTCGCGTTTGGCTGTTTGAACAACAGGTTGAGAATCAGCTCGCTGTTGATACCAGAACAGCTCGCTGTTAATAGCAGTCGATCTCCTCTGTTGTAGAGAGAGTTCTAGCTGCTCAAGAAAGTTCTCAACACAGAGCGTGAGTAATCTGTTAAGGAGCAGATAGACTGGCAGCTAGCTGGAGCGTACCAGACAATCTGTCCAAACATAGATCGTGTGCGGAAGCTGTGTGTATGTTGGTTGCTCTTACACTTAGAAAATATATTTTGTTTATACCGAGTGTTCTTTATGAAGTTGATTCAAATGCACAACTCGCTGTTGGGTAACAGCTCGCTGGTGAAGTGATAAACAAAGAATCAAACTAATGCAATGCAAAATATAAAAGAACACACAATATTTAACGTGGTTCGGGAAACCCCCTACGTCCACGATCGATCAAAGCTAGATCGATGAATCCCTTAACCTTGGATCCCTCGCTTATTTATCCTCGTTGAGTACGAGCCAAAACTCGCTTATTTATTCTCGTTGAGTACGAGATTACAACTCTGTTATTTAAACTCGTCGAGTACGAGATATGGGTTTGGTTTATAATGGTTCTTCCTCCGAGCTTTTGGCTATGGAGGAAGCTAGAACTATAGGCTTTGAAGGCTCAAATCTAAGATAAGTTCTAGCAGGGTTATCTTCAGAATAATGGTGATTTCTCTCTAATTTACAACACTCAAGGATGTATATAATCTATATCTAGTGTTGAAGCTTTTTCTGGGCAATATCCTGAACTCACGAACACCATTTCTGAATAAGGCTTGAAGTATTTATAGGCATATTTGAATTATAGCCGTTGGAAGTCTTTGCAGCTTTTGTAGTAAGCATTAAATGCTCTTTTGACCGTTGACTGCTGACTGTACTTCTAGCCGTTGGAGTTTGTCCTACGTGGATGTTGACATGGCATAGGACAGGTAGCTTATCAATTTAGGTAGATTATAGCTTCCTCCAACTGGGATGAGCAGCTCGTTGTTCATCTCGCTATGCAGCTCGCTATCCATCTCGCTATGCAGCTCGCTTGTCGTCTTGCTGAACAATCTGTTAGATACATGTTATTTTTTTCACAGTTTGCTTCTTGAACAACTAGCTGTCCATTTCGCTATGCAGCTTGATGCCAACCTGTTTGATACAAGGTTGATTCTATCTCGCTGCTTCATGATCTTCTTATCGACCTGTCCATCAATTTTACGATCTGTCCTTGATCTAATGATCTGTCCCTCGGTAAGTATGTTGACCTTCTGTGCAACAACATAGATGCTATAAAAACTAAGTCTAGATAGAATATGTAAGTCCTATGAACAGATCGTTACTTCAATCTGTTCTCACATTTTGACTTAACCTGCTACTAAACAAGGTCGATCTTTATAGCACAGATCGTTAATTTAATCTGGCCTTACAGGTTGATCTCTCTTCTACTAGATAGATAAAATAAAATCAAGCTCTATGACACAGGTTGTAAACTTAACCTGATCTTACATGTTAGCTGCTCTACTATTGAGAACACAGATGGTTCCTATGGACACGATCTGTCTTTCATCGATCTGTCCTTACACTTAACCATCTGTTGAGTCTATCTATTCTAGACACAAATAAAGCATAAATACATAAGCATCAATAAACATTAAAGCGTAAACACAGTTTAATATTAAGCATATATAATATGGTTTCGCATCATCAAAACATATAAATAATGATTTCCACAATCATCAAAAAGGTTCCCAACATAAACCTTAATGATAGATCTTCAAGCGAGATTTTAAGGATAACCCTTCACGCTTTAGGCTTCAGGCTTGATCGCTTATGCTTAGTCCTTCAAACTTGGAACTTAATAATCGAACTAAATCAAATCAAATTTTGAAACCTAATCAAAACATCATAAGTATCCCAACAAAAACATATACTAATTAATAGGGGTATGCATACTTTGGTTAAAAATTAAAAATTGAATCGAATCAGTTAGAACTAATAATTTCGGTTTGATTTTTTTTTTCTTTTCGATTTTAATTTACAATTTTTTGACTCAATTTTATTTTTGGTACTGAAAAAATTGAAATGCTGAAAATCGAACAAAATAATGAAAAAATATTTTTATAAATAAAATAGAATTTTTAAAAATTGAACAAATTTCATATTTTTATTAATGAAAAAAATATTTTTTATAAAAAAGAAAAAAACTGTTAGTACTTTTTTATTTTAAAGAATTATAAATTAATAATTAACATATTTAATTATCTAATTACAAAATTAAAATTGACATTAAATTGATTTGAAATTAAATGTTGAATGATTGATTATAATGGGACTGGAAGAAGTCGCGTAAGTGGAAGGAAATCGCATTTACTGGTAGATGAGTGGCATGGCATGGCATGGCGTGGAGGTGCTGCTCTTCTAATCTAATCTCTTCGGCTTTTGCTTTGTTGTTGATAAGCAAAAGATATTTATTTCGAGCAATCAAACCCTGCTGCTGCTGCTGCTGCTGCTATACATTTCGCGCGCCCACACACCAACACCCATTCTTTCTACAGTCCTTTTAATTTAAAGCTCTCATTCATCTTCTGTTGGGACTACCCTTTCCCACATACATGTTTAGCTTATAGATTTTTCCTGTACAATTTGTCCAAGTATGGTGGCGTTGAGTGCAATTTCACTATGCCCGCACACGCTCTTTTGGTGTCAGCCAAGGCCCAGACAGCGCTTCGTCTCCTGTTGTGTGTCCGCCCCTTCAGTAAAAGGTCAGCTGTACACAATTCTAGGCTGCCCTTTTGTGTTGCCTTCTCTATGGCCGTGTTGAATTCGATGAATATGTGAACATCGTTAATGCTATTCATCTGGGATGAACTGTTAGTTTATTCGCTAAAAAGATTCTATCTTTTTTGGTTGTGCTGTTGTTAACTTCATGGGGAAGAGGTTGGTGTACTAATATAGGAGTTTCGCTTAAAATTTTGTCACTTGTGTGTTCTTATATGTCCCATTTCTGCTCTGTAATTGCTTGATCATTCTTGGAGTTCCCCGGAGTAGTTTCAGGCGGGGGTTGTTGCCTGAGACAACTAATATATGCATTTTTTCCTCAAAATACTTTTTACTTTGTATTTTTGAGGTAACTGAATCCCACATAATATCGTTGGGTATCTCATTTGCATGAATATCTCATTTTTTGTATGGATTCTAGGTATGCGTGACTCCATGGCACCTCGTAGAAGGTCTGGTAGAACTGAAGGACCTCGAAAGAGTATGGAGGATTCAGTTAAACGGAAGATGGAACAATTTTATGAAGGCTCTGAGGGACCCCCTTTACGTATACTGCCTATTGGTGGATTAGGAGAAATAGGGATGAATTGCATGCTAGTGGGGAATTACGACCGATATATTATGATTGATGCTGGTGTAATGTTCCCAGAGTAAGTTCTAACAACATGATTAAATTTTCAAACTTTCTGCACCACAGGGTTACTGGCTTGTTCTATGAGGAGTCTTTTTATATTTAATGGCCAACAACCAAAAACTGTATATTGCTAGATGCACCAATTTTTTAATTCACTACTGTTGTCCAATTTTTAATATATATTGATTGTACTCTATGCTGTTCAGCTTTGATGAACTTGGTGTCCAGAAGATTATACCTGATACCACTTTTATCAAAAAATGGAGCCACAAAATTGAAGCTGTAGTTATTACTCACGGGCACGAAGATCACATTGGTGCGTTGCCTTGGGTAAAGTTTCTAATTCTACTTGCAATATATAATGAAAACAGTAACATTTCAGACAGGCTAAATTTATGTACGATAAGTCATAGTTCCAGTAAAGCAGGATTTTGTTCTATATCTAGTTAAATATTCAGCATTGGTGACTAAGCAGGCTCATAGTATGTTACATTTATATGGTTATACGATACACTTCCTACGCGAGGAAGTACTTGAAATTGTCCAATTCTCTGAAATTTGTAACCTTCGTTTAATTTTAAAGTAACTCTAAGTATCTCCGTTGCCTTTACTTCTCAAAGTGGTATGATGTTAGGGAAACTTAATATGTGCAGGACCTTTTCTGTTGATGATTAACAAACTATGTTCAGTCTTACTAAGCAATAAATCAAACTTCATTTTCCTCACGAGGATGACATTTTTGTATGAACCTTCTTTGAGGCCAGTGAATATGTATGAAATAATGGAACTGCTAATTACTAGCGACAAGCAATATGCTCTCTATCATGTGAAGTATCTTTTTCTTCTATTTAGGCATATCATGTGGTTGCTGGACTGAAGGAGAGTTTTTTCTTTTTTTCCCCTTTAGCACTATTGTTATGAGTTCCATTTGATGTTGCTTTTCATTGAATTATGGATTTATGGTTTCACTGGTTATGCCAACTTGAACAGGTCATTCCAGCACTGGATTCTCAAACACCAATATTTGCTTCGTCTTTCACAATGGAGGTTCACAATAATTATATTGCAACTCATTTTATTCAGTGATGGCATGATTACATGTAGTGGTTATGCTAAAGTTTCATAGTTATCCCATCATCTCTTAGTATAGCAGTTCTAAATCCCAATATGCATCCACATAATGTTGTAAAGAAAGGACCACAACCTAACTATACTTATAAATCACATCTCTTCTCTTTTTAAACAGCTTATTAAAAAGCGTCTAAAGGAGTTTGGGATGTTCCTCCCATCTAGACTTAAGTTGTTTAATACACGAAGAAGATTTGTTGCTGGTCCTTTTGAAGTCGAGCCAATTAGAGTTACACATTCCATTCCAGATTGCTGTGGCTTGGTTTTCCGGTGTGCTGATGGTACTATTCTTCACACTGGGGATTGGAAGGTACTTTGCTTAGATTTCTCTCATTTTCTCTTTCAATATTTACTTTTGCAAATAATTATTTTTTTTTAAGTTTTACTCCACATGTCCCTTATTTTTGTACCCATTTCCATTTTTGTACACTACCCCACGGTCCCACCATTAATTCCCCTTATATTTTACGATAGATGGCCACCCCATTTCCACTCATCTAACACACTTACCTACCATTTATTAAAATCCGTGCCGAAAAGCAATGGGTAGATAAATGGGGACGGAGGGAGTATTTATTTATTTATTTTTATACTAACAAATAATTTCAGATAGATGAGGCACCGTTAGATGGGAATGTTTTTGATCGAGTAGCTCTGGAAGAACTTTCAAAGGAAGGAGTGACTTTGGTGAGCAGTGCAATCTCTTGGTTATTCATTACACGATGTTAAAGGTTTATGAAGTTATGTTACTTATCTATAAGAAGTATTATAATTGATGCTTACACATAGTCACATATAATGAAATGATTGTGAACAATTTTTGAGAGATTTCTCTTAAAAAGAAATGATCAGAAATATTATATCTTGGAAAATAATGTAAATAGCATTAGACACGTTCCACCTATTTTTATAAGACGAAGTCAAAGATGGTCAAGAGGATGATAAAAAAGCATAAATTTTATTTTAATAAACTAATAATAGTGTCAATATTGTATTATAGTACACACACACACACACACTATAATGATTAACTTTTCTTTACACACGGTTCAAACTGAACTGAATATGTCTCTTGCTTTGTAGATGATGAGTGACTCAACAAACGTGCTTTCACCAGGAAGGACACTAAGTGAGACAGTCGTGGCAGATTCATTATTAAGGCATATTTCAGCTGCGAAAGGAAGGGTTATCACCACTCAATTTGCCTCAAATATTCACCGGCTTGGCAGTGTAAAAGCTGCAGCTGATCTTACTGGACGGAAGTTGGTATGCTGCTTGTTTTTCATCTTTTTTTTCTTTCTTTGATGTCTACCTATTCAACAGAAGTATTGTGGAAATTGAAAAAAATCAGCAAGAGATTACATGGTCATTCATAATATAGGTATTCGTTGGTATGTCCTTGAGGACTTACCTTGATGCTGCATGGAGAGATGGAAAGGCACCCATTGATCCTTCAACTCTGGTAATATATTCATATATTTCTCTTGTTCATCTCTTCATTTCCTTACCAAACTCGTCTACATTATTCAGTCTTTCTACAGAAGTATCGTGTGTTGCATAAGCAGAAACTTATACTAGTGAAATAACTGAGTCAAAGTTGACCTTGTAGACTACTCACCCTGTTAGCTCGTGATAAGCCCCTTAAAAGAGGTAGCTTGAAAATTTAAAATCATTTATGTGGTATAATGTCTGTTTGCATATTTTAAACAAATAATAGTATATTTGTTACTAATTAATCTTCTTTGTTATAAGAAATTAATAAGTTTTAGAATACATTATCTTTGTAATAAGAATTTCACCTCCATCTCCTTATCCTTAAAAACACTTCTCCAGCCTCGCATTTTCTAATAGGTCCATCAGAGAGCATAAATCATATGCTTCATAATCTCTCAGGCTGCAACAAATAAAAATTCGAAGGTAAAGTAGGAAACTTGTTAGTAAAAGGTGAGTTAGAAAATAAAAGCATCGAGTTGATGATGGAATGTAACAATGTGATAAAGTTAAGGTAAGAACATGGAGAAAGACAACTCTCTTCAGTATCCTCTCAAAACTTCATTCTGTACTAAACGTTAACCTTTGCAAATCTTTTGTTCATCAGGTAGGTTGTGAAAGTATAACATAATGATTAACCAAATATTCTTGTTCTTATTTCTTCAAATGTGGCTCAAAGTACTTATCAATTAAATATTGAATAAGATAAACAGCTGCTATATCCATGCTAGATTTTGTATAATCAGACGGCAAAATGATTAGTACTCCCTCCGGCCCATTTTACTTGACACGTTTTATTATTATAATACACTCATATGAATATAAAAAGTGTCAAGTAAAGTGGGCCGGAGGGAGTATAACTTATAAAGGCAGAATATCGGCAATACTTACGACTTTTCTCATATATTGCTTTTCTTTTCTATTATACTACTTTTATCTCCTTTCTAATAAAGCTTTAGTGGACAGGTGAAAGTGGAAGATATTGATGCTTATGCCCCTAAAGACTTGTTAATTGTCACCACTGGCTCTCAAGTAGGCCACACTAGCCTTTACTGCTAATATTTAGTGGTAGATTGACTAGTGTATCATTTAATCTCCAATTTTGTCAGGCAGAACCACGGGCAGCTCTGAACCTTGCCTCACATGGAAGTAGCCATTCCCTGAAGTTGAACAAAGAGGATCTTATCTTATATTCTGCTAAGGTAATGAATCTTCTATAAGATATAAGATCAACATTCAAATGGTGTAAGTTTTGGTCTTATGAGATTATCTCAATTTCATATTCTTAGACGAAAAGAAGCAAAGTGTCAATTATGCTTTAACATCACATTCTTTCTTCATGTCATTATATTTTATGTCAATACCATCAATTGGAGAACATAATTTGTTATTAAATCATGTTAGTTTTTACTGTATGTAACTCAGACCTAATATAATGAAATGAAACTAAGCAGGTCTGACCAAAATCCACATCCTTGTAACCAACAATTAAATTACTGTTAAAACCCACCTATATTCTAGTGTTGATGATTTGGTAATTATATAAAAATTTTGGAGAACTGAAGCTGGTAATAATGCTGAAATACATTGGATGTACCTAGGTTGTAAGTTGTAACTGATGCAATTTGATTTTGAAGTATTGAGTTAGGCGCTTATCTGTTGAAGTTTTTCTAACTTGTGATACCAAGCAAGTTGGTAAGATAAGCATTGTGGTTTTGTGAGTCATTGTACTGAATAAGGTACATAATTTTGTAGTAAAATTGATGAGTAGTTTAATCGTCTATTAAACTGCTCCCTGGACTAAAATTTGCATGCTCCGCTCCAATCCAGTGAAGACTCTTAATTCAATAGTTCCATTTTCAATTAAAACTTTTCCTAATAATGTTTAGAAATGCATCCAGATGCTTCCATAAGACGGAAGTTACAGCTTCTCAAAATATTTGTTTTCCTAATTGAGTATTCGGGACTCTTTCCTTTAGCAGTTGATGGAGATTGCAATTGATTGCAAATTCTATGTTATAGGTAATTCCAGGTAATGAAACAAGAGTTATGAAAATGATGAACCGCCTTTCAGAAATTGGACCAACAATAGTTATGGGGAAGAATGAACTGCTGCATACATCTGGCCATGCCCATCGTGAAGAACTGGTAAGACATTTGATTGCATGAATTATCCTTGATAGACATACAATAGTTGCTTATCCGTTTTATAAATTAGTTGTTTAATCATATTTTAATTAGTTTTATAATATTATAGTGTAAGTTGTTGGGTCTTTATATATTCAGTTGGGTTAAGCCCGTAAGTATATGACCCTAGGATTTCAGTAGGGTTCTGCATTATGATTTAAAATGTCTGTCTTCCGTATTATTGTCATCATCAGAATATATATCAAATTTAGCAATTTGTTTTGGCCTATTCAGCAGAGTTGAAGGCCTCTTTGGAGGAGTGTTATTGTTTCTTTTCGTTATTTTCAATTCTTCCGTGTTCTCTCTTTTCTCCCAATCAACTTAATTCTGTGTACTAGTTCATGCATTGATGATGTAAGGACTTATAATTAGCTGGATCTCAAAATGTTAGAAGCAATCATTCAGTTTTAAAATGTTAGGATCAAGTTGTATTATTGAGTGTGCAGCACATGACCATTTGCATGCTGCACTAATTGTTTTGCATTTTGTTTAAACTCTAAAGAGAACATAGAATGTTTAGTCCTTTCTGTTTGTTGTTTCTGTAGGTGTACATCTGTTTAGATGCTCTCAGAGGAGCAAACTGCATCTTTTTCGACATGGAATAGTTATAATTTTCAGTTACATATCCTATTAGTTTCTGTGGCATTCTCTAATTTGCTATTTCATCGACATGATTTGTTGAAGTTGCCGCTATCACTTTTGATGTCCCCAGTAAGTAGCTGTTTGAATTCATCTAATGAAGTTTTATCTTATTCTCTTTGCAAGGATGAAGTGCTAAAAATTGTTAAGCCTCAACATTTCCTGCCAATTCATGGGGAGCTCTTATTCTTGAGAGAGCATGAAATGCTGGGGAAATCAACTGGGGTTCATCATACTGCCGTAAGTAATCTGTTTCAGTTTAAATTCCTACCTGGTTTCCTCGTAGACATCTTGATAAATTGGAATAGTGTCTTCTTGCATCATATTGGCATAGATCATGAAACTTGCATTTTTGTCCAGGTTATAAAGAATGGAGAGATGCTAGGTGTATCACATTTGAGAAACAGAAGAGTTCTATCAAATGGGTTCATTACCCTTGGTAAAGAGAATCTGCAGGTTAAGAAATGGAATTTCCCCTCTTCTCTTTATTTCCTCTCTCTTTTTTACGTATATCTTCTTGAGGGCACATCACACCCTTGTGTATAGCTTCAAATGTCATGCTGACTGTATTTGAACACCAGTTGATGTACAGTGATGGTGACAAAGCATTTGGCACTGCAACTGAACTGTGTCTTGATGAGAGAATGAGAATTGCATCAGATGGTATCATAGTTGTCAGGTATGCTATCAAAAAGTTCTTCATGTACTGCTCTTTGCTTTTTAACCGCATCACTAAAGCCTCATCTTTCAATGCAGTATGGAAATTATGCGTCCTCAAGGTGCAGATGGATCAGTTGAGAAGACATTAAAAGGAAAGATAAGAATTACAACTCGATGCTTGTGGTTGGATAAAGGAAAACTTTTGGATGCACTTCATAAGGCTGCACATGCTGCACTATCAAGCTGTCCTGTGAAATGCCCACTGGCCCATATGGAAAGAATTGTATCTGAAGTCCTAAGAAAAATGGTTAGGAAGTACAGTAGCAAAAGACCTGAAGTGATAGCAATTGCTATTGAGAATCCTGTTGGAGTGCTTGCTGATGAAATCAATGGAAAACTATCTGGAAAGTCTCATATTAGTTCTGAGTTTTCAGCTGTGAGAAAAGCAGTTGATGGACATGAGAAGAAAAAACAACCAATATCTAGGCTAGAGGAAGATGGCAATAGCCTTTCACCTGCAAGAAGTACATCAGGACAAGAATTAGAAGGTTAGTTTTCTCATTACTGCTTCAACAAAGACATGCAGTTGGCTATGCTCCAATAAAAGAAATGTTTTTGGTTTTCAATTCTCCTATACAAGTACTAAGATAACAATTTGTGAGTGATGGTTATTCTTCAACATACAGTTTTGTTTTTTTCAGTTTTCTATGTGTTTTTCTTCAGACCATGACCGAAGAATAGATTCACTAGGGGAAACAAGTGTAAATTTTCTCATTAGGAACCAGGAGGCAGAAAACTTTCAGATGATCACCATGTGTGTTAGCCACTCATCTGACATTTTATTAGTTGGTGTTCTTCTATTCTGCGCGTAATATATCTGTTGGAAGATTTTAAGACTTTGATTTTTGTACAAGGGTAGGAAGTAATCCTGCTTGCTGCCCACAAAATTATACAGTGTATACCTTTTCTTATTTATCCCTTTGATAAACTTGAATCATAACAGAGAACTCGTGGAAAATCTAATCCACTGAATACACGAGTACGATTAGGCTAAACAAATTTTTGGTATTGTTCACATTGTTCTTTAATAGTTATTTTTCATCTAGTGGAACTGATTATCGAGGTAACTTTATCTCTGTGATTATAGTATTCTCTGTTTTGAACTTTCAGCATCTCATGCAATGTTGAAATTAAGCTTCCATGGTTAAACCTACTGCTTGATTTACCAAACACCTTATATCTCATAGCTGTATTTGCAGATAAGGATTTTGATGAGAGGGTTCGAGATGAAGTGGCTACATCAAGTTCTGGATTGTCGGATAGAGCATCGAATACAGATGAATCAGACGATTTTTGGAAGCCATTTGTGTCATCATCAGCATCATCAGTGACCATTCAATCAGAACATAATGATGAATTGCTTCCAGCAGCAGAACAGAAAGAAAAATCAAAAGATGAATGCAGTGAAGTGGACTCTGGCCTGCCAGAATCTCGTCCTAAATCATCCAAGACTATCAAAAGGAATAAGTGGAGACCGGAAGAGGTGAAGAAGCTTATTAAACTTCGTGGGGAGCTTCATGTTCGCTTCCAAGTTCTGAAAGGAAGGATGGCTCTCTGGGAAGAGATATCATCAAATTTATTGGCAGACGGAATTAGTAGAAGTCCTGGGCAATGTAAATCTCTTTGGACATCCCTTGTTCAAAAATATGAGGTTAGTTTCTTATCTTACCCATCTTCACATTTATAAGATACTGAATCTTTTTTTCCTGAGAATCAACTACATGTTGATTTACTTGGTAATTATGCACTCTCACATGTATATATGTATATGCTTGCAACGGTGAGGTGGGGATAAATGAGTATGACGAGTAGAGATTGTGTTTCGTCTGGAATAGTAGAATTCATTCACGTAGTAGTATAAGTTCCCATAAGCTCGTGTACATAGTTAGATTGATTTAGGTGTTCTGTCGTGATGATAATTTGCTTGCATTGTGTATCTTATATTTTGCTATGTATAATTTGAACAGGAATGCAAGAGTGACAAAAGAAGCCAATCGAGCTGGCCATATTTTGAGGATTTAAACAACATTTTATCGAACTTGGAAGCAACAAGTGCATCCAAATGATTGTTCATGAGCAGAACAGAACCCATGAGATAGATATATTATATATGGTGGATGTTCAAGAATCAAAAGCAGCTTCTGTTGTTCATGGGATAATTAATGTAATCTAGAATTGAACTTAAAAAAAAATACTAGTATGCAATGGATTTAAAGTTTAGAAGGTGAATATGCATGTGAACACAATCAATTTTGTAGTCTTAGCGATTTTGACGAAAGCTAAGCTGCATCATCAAACATAGTTTGATGGTGTTAAACGAAGCCAGTCTCAATTTGAAGTACGTCATAGCCATATTTTGATGGTGTTAAAGTAGTAAGGTTCTTCACTTATTATACGAGCAATTTATATTCAAGAACATTTATAATCTCTCTTTCTTCAACTCTCGTGAAATAAATTGAGGCTTAACATATATTTTTAATAATTACAACGTAGAAAAGCCTCAGTTAATGGTATAATTAATTGAAAATAAAAAAATTGAATGAGAAATGAATTGTCAAACTGTGAAATTCGTCTACAGGTATATTGGTATAATATTAACGTGTTTCATGGCAAGAATAGGCACTCGTTCCGTTGCTCATTCTAAACAGTTCTATACAGATTGAGAAAGCAATTTAAACACACACACACACACACACAGTGAGTTCGGAAGCAAAATATATATAATATATCCAGGAATTTACTCTACAAGAAAATAATAATGAAAAAAAAAAAAACTCATTTAAAAAATTTGGTATATCTTGGCCGCCATAGTTTACTACCTATCCTTCCTCTTCTTCTTCCTCTTCCACTTCCAGCATGAGTACAGATTACATGAAACATCTTATTTCGAAATGGCAAAAATCCCAACTAGAAGCTTATGGTGTTTTGCTTCTCTGAAGGGGCAACATATTGCCACAAGGAACGATAGGCCGGTATAGAAGTAGCATCAACCCCAAGGGAAGCAAGGTTACGCCCGTACTCCTGAACATCACAAAAAACTCTTGCCAGTCAGTCAAATAGAACCAGACTCCATTTTTCCCACAAAAATTGGCCAAAGAGTTATGACCTGAATATCTAGAAATAACTGCATGCAGATCTTGTCTGTATCAGATATGTTGTTGTCCGACACATCTGAACTCGCTCCACCTCTCCTTTGTGCACCTAAACGTATTTTCTGGAGTGATGACTCGGTTTTTCTAGCCTGTCAATGAGCAAATAAAAGGCACATTATTTATTTGATGACTAAAATTTTTGGGTGTGACTATAACTACTGCTGAGACGGAAAGAAAACCTCATCTTAGTCTCACTAATGAAGTTTATTTTATAATCACCTAAATATCATAAATCCTACACCCGACCTTGGAGATATAAATGTCCATACTAATCGTTCAAGACTAATTTAAAACAGTATTCCAAAATATCTTATTAAGTTGAAACTCGAACATACTTTGATAAAAGGCATATAGCTTTTATATTTGTGCTATTCTATAAGTTAAAATATCAAAATTAAGTACTAGGGATTATTTGCCTCAGATGATAATGCCATAGAAGTAACACCTAAGAAAAGAGACTGAAATCAGAAGCTGACTTTGAGAAGATGCTGCATGATGCAATTGGAAGAGCTCATAAACATGGATAGATCAGATCTACGAGGATTGGTAAAAGATCCAGCACAAAAGGAGCTCTTGAGAAAATTTACTTACCACACTAACAAGGTCAGACGCTAATTCATAATAGCGACGTGTGATCTCAGAAGTAGCACCCTGTAAAAGTTCTTTCCTGTGCTCTGTGGTCAAATATGTAGCAGCCCGCTCTCCTTCCAGAAAAACCTGCCAAAAGCAAGAAGTTTACAGAACAGTTTCAAAAATCAGACTAAGATAAGCAGTTTAGAAAGAGCAAGTATGTACCTTTAGAGGACGCAATACTCCAGATACATAGGGTGAATGTCTAACTGGAAGAGGTTTGTTGGTCATCCTGAATGTTGCAGTTATACCTTTTAGTTGTCGCAAATCCTACAGAAATTATTCAAACAAGCATCACGGAAATTCCAGATGAAATGAATTGTTCATCTCACATGTCATATCACAGAAATACCCATAAATGATGCCAAGAAATTCCACTTTGCAGGAAACGTCTAGGAAAAATTTTGAGCCAACAAAACTACATTACTGAATTCATTAGGACTTGAAGATGAAATGTGAAAAAAAAATCTTACCTCCACAGATTTCTCAACAAGAGCTTCTACAATTGAGTTGATTACAGAAGGCTGAAGAGATTTTAGGGAATTGCTACCCTGTAAAATGCTCTGCTTCACAAGATCAAGTACTTCAGAGGAACAAGGCATGAGAATCTCCAGTACATGGCTGATATAATCACCACAAACTTCCTCCACAAGAATATTTAAATCATAAATTATCTGCAACATAAACCTATTTTATCAGGAACCAAGCAACTGCAGAACTTTATGACAAACAGGCAGCATAATATCCTTTATTTAGAATTTTAGATTATTACTTCTGAACATTTATAGCGATTTCATGAGAAACAACAACCAGCTGTAAAATTCCATGTCTAAGTAATAATTTTGAAGAACTATACTAATACAACCAAAGAGAGGATGATAGGTGAAGAGGTATAAGACAGAGAACAAATAAACAACACATTAGGAAATCAAGACATGAATACACAACTCTATCTACATAGCAGAAATGACCAGACCCCTCTGGTCTTTTAATCTTTGAGTGATAATTTCAAGCACTCTGATCCTGAACTGATAATTTCCATCTTTCAGGTTCTTGACTAATAGCTAACTTATATTTGAGACCATAACTTGATATCATGTTCTGTATAAATTTTAAAAGAGAGTTCCTTCACTAATTTTCTATTTAATTACGTAAAGGATTTGTTATAATATAACAAATAAAAGAATCTATACATAATTTTTTTTAGTCTTTGATTGATAGGTAAGACCATTCAAGTCCAAAATCTACACTTTTGATCTGTCAGTTCTGGATTGATATCTAACCTTCCTGTCCAACCCTCAATCGATAACGCTCCAATAATGAACCAAAAGAAAAGGTTATGTGTATTTCAAAAGATGCACATAGAAGCTTATGTGTTCCTTATGCTGTATTCTCTCAAGAAAAAAACTGACAGGAAATTTAAGAATTCAGTAGGAAGACCGAAGTCACTTGGTCCTACATGGCATAGCAATCTACCTGGAAGGTAAATAATGGTAAAGAAGGGCCATATACAGGTAAGAAAGAAATCAGTTAGCACAACGCAAGCACATGATCTCATTAGATATTTAGATGCTATACATACATAAAGAAAATCATCTGGAGAAGCAGATATTGCCCATTCAGATCCAGAATTGGCAGCAACATTACCAGCTTTCCTAGCACTAAGTCCAGCTGACAACCAATTGGAGTATCTGGACAATAAACAAATACAATTTTACGCCACAATGTTTGTCCAGATGAAATCCTAATGATTGAATCAAAATTTTCTTGGCAAAATTTATAGGGCATGCTTACCTTGAAAGAAGTTGCAAAAATAAGCGCAGAAATTTGTCGGAGCAAGAAAGTAGAAGAACATCATCTTTCCAACATGATCTCAAGCAGTCCATAAGAGATATACTTTGCTTCAATACCAGACTTTGAGAATTTTGCATGTTTGTGGATTTCTGAGAAGGTACAAATGTAGTAGTCATGAGTGCAGAATCCAAAGCCCCGGCTATTTCCTGAAACCTGAGGTTACAAAACAACTCTATCTTCAGATAGTGCCATTCAATTTCAAGCTTCCCTCAGGTATAAGAAATGATGTGAATTCTCATGTGTACCTCAATGAGAAATAAACTCCAGTATTCCATTGCTTCATGAACTCTACATAGACTGGCTCTTCACGGAATTTAGCAACAGCGGATCTAGAGGGACAGTGACCTTGAAAATAACAAAGCACATCAGACAAAAAATGTACCAGATGACAAAAGCCACGGTAACAGAAAGTTGAAAGTTCATTTACCACCTTCTAGATATTCCACAAAACTTAGGCTTGACTTATAATTTTTCAGGAACTCAGTGGGCCTTCCAGGAGAGAATGCCCCAGGTTTTTCTTTTTGAATGGCTGATAGAACCTCCTTGAGAATGGAATTTGCCAGAAAGCTAAAAACATGAAGACCTGAATTTTCTGCACATATTGAAATAGTAAGCCAATCCGTATATGCACAGAATTTTGTAGTCCTGCTGCTACATCAAAATATAAATAGATGAAACTCTATAAAGCACAGACAAACTGCACAAAGATCACATATAAATGCAGAGAAATATATATTTGAATAAAACACAATTAAATCAGAACCACTCAATTTTCAATGTACTAGAAGTCAAACCCACAACTAGAATGACAATGCATGGAGAAAGTTCTCAGGTAATTGATACAGTTCCTGATGATAATTTCAGAGTGCTGTATTATTCTGACTGCATGAAAAGCATACCTGTAGAAGATATCTCCAACAGAAATTTACAGTCATTATCAACATGCTGTTTGATCATTTCGTAGTCTTGCTCAAGATCATCTCCAGGTGATCCATCAACTGTTCCAGACAATCCTTGAGAGAGAACTTTTTGTACAAATGGCGCAACAATGGTTGACCGAAAAATTTCTTCTGCACTTTTTGTATTATCAATAGCAGCATATGCACGTAAACAATTGTATATAACACTTGCATCCTTGTGCTCCAGCCCATCTATGAAACAGTGTCCCAAGCTTGTATCTAGTAACAAGCTAGCATTCTGAATCCTCTTCACCATGTTCTCTATGAAAGGCATATTCTGTACTGCCATCACAGAGAGAATCAGAATCAGTAATTGAATCTCCAATTTTTCATGTACTATATATATTTCACTGGCCATATATATGAAATTATCAAGGCTAAAAATACATTGAACAGCTGAAACAAATAACCAGATTCCAGGAATCACATTTCTCTTTCTTTTTTCATTATGAATTACTTATTTACTTTAACACAAAGAAATTAGCCAATACAATAAAAATTAGGGGTGTCGCGGTACGGTATACATTACTAAAATTGTCATACCTTATACCTTACCTTTACCTTCGGTATGAAAAATTTCATACCATTACCTTACCATACTTTTCGGTGTATCTTAGTTCTGTATACCTTACTTTCGATATGACATTTTTACATACCTATATGTTACCTTATTTTCGGTATACCTTACCTTACTTCGGTATACTCGGTATACCTTTCTTACACGGTATACCAAAACTTATTTACTTTCGGTATATCTTACCTTAATTCGATATACATTTTTTTGCAATATACCAGAATTTATTTATAATGAAAATCACCTTAAACAAGGTCTAACATATAAAAAACATAAAGTATTATTTTTTAATAACATAATTTATGAGATAAACCACTAATATCATATAATTAATTACAATATATTAACTAACTATATTATTGTATTTTCATATAACTAATTAACTAGATTTAGGCATATAATTATAATTAATTCGATCATTTATGTATGATATATTATAAAAATAATAATATATTTTCATTAATTATATATTACAACTTATATTATATTTAGTAACTAATAGATTGTCTAATTATATCATAATTATTTAGTTATGTAACAATATATATATATATATATATATATATTAGTTTATCGTTATTATTTAAGATAATAAGTAGTATATAAGTTATTGTTCAATCTTTTTAATTATCAATAAATTCACATGTTTTTGTAGTTTGTCATTCATATTTATTAATTATAATTCATAATTTATGAATAAACAATTTTCTTATAATTCAAATCGAATATATATGTACATGTAATATTATAAATATATGTGTGTATATATATATATCGATATATACCAAAATAACGTTATATACCAATTTTTTCGGTATATACCGCGGTACGGTATATGACGGTATACATCGGTATTTGGAAAAATTATACCTTTACCTTACCTAAAAAGTTCGGTACGGTATGATACCTTACCAAAAATTTCGGTATACCTTATATTCGGTATTTTTCGGTACGGTAAGTACGGTATACCATTTTTTCGGTAAATTTTGACAGCCCTAATAAAAATATAGTGAAGACAGCTTGGATATGCATAATAGCGATTGACCCCCTTGGGTTGCCTCGAGTAAAGCCACCTCTGAGGCGCGCCTCATGTGATCTTCTGAGGCTTACGCCTCAAATCAGTTGAGGCGGTTGAGGCATAATAGCGATTGACCCCAAAAATAGTTTTAAAAGGCAGTCGTGAGGCTCGCCTTGGGTAAAAACTGCATCTAAGGCGCTGCCTCAAATAAGTCGAGGGGGTTGAGGCAGTCAAGGCACCTGAGGCGGCTATGAGGCTACCGCTTCATGAGATGCAACTCAAAGTTGATATTTTCCATTTTCAGGCCTAAAATATCATGACATAGCAAAATTGAGTAAAATATTGATTGGATTTTGTTCATATTAAGTATTAACTCAATTATGACTAAAGTTATCAAATTACAAATTTAATTGAAATTTACTTTAGCTTCTTTTTATATACACAAACAATATGCCATCAGTGATTTTCACGATATACCTAATTTTAGTTGAAATCTAGTACTCCATCCGTTCCCCCAATGTAGTCCCTCTTTCCCGATTGGGATGTCCTACGAAAGTAGTCTCATTTCCCTTTTTGGCAAATTTTACAACTAAAAAGCAAAGGGTAATAAAGTAAATCTAATAAATTAAGGGGAATAAAATAAGATATTGGTTTGCGTGTAAAAAAGAAGGGAGACAACTTTTGTGGGACGGAGGGAGTACAATTTTTAACAAAAGATATGAAGAAATCTTCAGTGCATTTGTCATAATGATGAAATCTATGAGAGCATAGTACAAGATGGGGCATGATAGACCTGTGCATGAGCAATGTAGAACTTTAGACGATTCATTTCACTGGCAATTCTCTCCAGGAGCATGCTTTGTGTCTCTCTGAGATTGGTCCCGTTTTCCGCAGGCTGAAAAGAAATACGGTTGCTTATTTGACTCTTCTCAGCAGAGGTGGTATTACTGCCAGGCGAATCAGCTGGAACAGTAGGCAGCTCCTTTATCAATTTTTCAACCTGGACAACACATAGTACAACATTTCATCACATATGGGCATTATAAAAATGAAGAATGCACAGGAAAATGTGGTGAATGGGAAAACCTCGTGTAACTAAAATAAATCTTTATGAGAGTTTCAATCAATTATACCATCGAGCTCCCTTAGTTTTCTAATACTTGGTAGTCCAATTTCAAAATAGGATTTCCTTTCACAACACATACAAGCCCATTTCATTAGATGCTAAGAGTACATGAGAACACAGGAATGACTATACAGATCAATCACCAATGGCCTACTCTTGAGATTGGGTGATAAAATAGTGAATTAAGGTGTCCTGCATTATCCAACATCATAGTAGCTCAAACGAACTTTTCTAAACAAGACCTTTCCAATGCAACCTTCAGCGCCATTAGTACTCCATAGACTACTACTTTAGCGAAGTGGAATGTCCTCAAATATTATGCTACGTCTTACTCCAAATACAGACATGCAGATGCAGTACACGTTCACATTTCCTCAATCATAATCCCAGCAAATTATTAACTTGGATCAATTTCATCATCGCTAGAAGAATTGTAGAGTAAAGGAATCATATCAGAGATAAAAACCTTAGAAACAACGTGAAATGTGTCGAGCAACAACTCCAAGAGCTCCCGCGCCTCGTTGGCATGAGCGCGCTGCTTCAGGCGGCTCTGCAGCGCCGCGAGCGAGCTGTCAACAGAGCCGCGGAAAGAGAGTATCTTCTCTTTGATCTCGAGGAGCGGGGCGCGCATACGCACCACGACGCCCTCCACGTCGACGAGCTTGGTGCTGAGGCTGACGAAATCGGCATAGTCGCGGTTGATGAGCTCGACTAGCTCGTGCTTAAGAGCGCCAAGGTGGGATCGGAGCTCCGAACGGAGAGTGTCGAAGGGAACGAAGGTGCGTAGATCAGTGATGTACGACTCCGGATCGAATTCCGGGTCGGAAAACTTGGACGGGTTCAGCCATAATGGGTGCGAATCATCGATGGGGTCGCCGAACAAATCGGTGGCGGATCTGGGCAGAGGCGAGTGCAGATCTGTCGCCATTGCAGAATTAGGCAAAAAGCGGGTTTAATGCGAATGCAATTTATCCTCTCGCGTTGCTGTTTTCAGTTATTTGAAATTGAAATGTAACAACGCCATTTTACGTTTTTCTGTCAATGTTCCAATTTACACAGTCACTGTGTCAAGTCTTTACTTATCTACTACATTTTGCACTTCCTTTTCTACTAAGCTACTGAGAATTACTCGTCCACCAAATGATTTAGTTTTCCACAAAAATTGTTTACATTTCAAACTTTTCTTTTATAACAAGTGTGGTTCAATAAGACCCTAACTCCACTCATTACACATCTTTATTAAAGTTAAAACACAATATTAAAACTCGTGTCGAGTCAAACCGTAAACCATTTTCATGGACGGAAGGAGTATAACAATAAGGTTGTCGTCAAATTAGAACACATTATTTAAAAAAATGAATTACATTAAATTTAAATTGCATAATCGGATCACAAAGAATTTGAACTTGAAATCTATTATCTCGGACATTAACCTCTTATCACTAGGCCTACACATACAAATTTTCAGTTAGAGGCCCAAAATAATACTCTTTTGGCCCAATAGCAAAACCAAGGCTAACACAATAAGAATAAATAAGTAAATAAATTATGGCATTTAACAAGTTCGGAACAAGTTGTCCACCTCAGCCCTTCAAATCCTCTTAACCTCCCATTTCTTTTTCTTATTTTTCTAAATTTTATGAATTTTATATATATATATATATATATATATATATATTAATCATATATAATATTATATATTTTTATTTACATGTAGACATATGATATTTATGTCATATTTTATTTTTATGTATATCATAGATTATATTATATATTATTTCATATTTAAGTATTATTTTAATAAATATATTATATATAGTGATATATTAATTTGATATATATATTTTAATAACTAACTTAATAATATTTTTTTTATATATTGTGTATAATCTTTTAAAATCTAATGAAAATTAATAAATTATATGAAAATGTCTAGATTTTTATATTAGATTATATATTATATATTTTTCAAATCTAATAAAAATAAATTATATAAAAATTTCTAAAGCTCACATTATTTGAATTTTTTTTAATATATATAATTTATTACATATGATCATTATAACATACTTTTAATTATATTATTATTCGAATAATCTACATATATTTTTTAATATAGATAATAAAAATTGAATAAATCATATTTTTATTAAAATAATAATACATAAATATAAAATAGTGTATAGTCTTCTTATTTATTTATACATCATATATTAATTGTCTATTATTTCATATCTAAGTATCATTTTCATTAATATAAAAAATAGTCAATGAGTATATTTCGATACATATTTGATTATTCAATCAAATTGATGATTTTTCAGACGTATATCATTATTATTTAATGAAACTGAACTTCATTATTACCACATATTAAGTTATCTATTAATAGATATATATTTTAAATGTATTTTATTATTATATTTTATATGTATTTTCTTTTATCTTTAATGATAAAATTAACATTCCTAATTATTTGTCATACTAATTGAAAATATCAAAGTTTATGTATTTTTTTGTTCGAGCAAGTACTGAATTCAATTCATGTTCTTTTAATATATCACTTAATATTAATATATATATATATATATATTTTATATTTATGAAAATCTATATATTATTAATACTATTATGGTTCTAATCCTAGGCGACACTCTCAAATCAATGTATTCATATTTATCTAAATTCTCAAAATTTTGGAATTAAAAAATCATATTAATCATATATAAAACTATATTTTCATTTATATGTATATTATATATTGTATTATATATGGATCATTATCATTTTTATAAATATAAAATATATATATATAGTGATATATTAATTTGATATTTATATTTTGATAAATAATTTAATAATAAATTATATACCACTTTTTCAAATTTGTTGAAAATTAATAAAATTGTATGAAATATATAGATTTCACATTATTTGAAAATATAATAATTATATAATTTATAACATATGACTATTATAACACATTTTTAATTATCTTATTATTCTAACGATCCATATATAATTTTTAATATAAATAATAAAAATTCATAATTCACAATTTTTACTAAAATAATAATATATAAATATAAAATAATATATAATCTTTTATTTATTTACATATCTTATATTATATTATCTTTTATTTAAAATCTAATGAGAATTTATAAGTTATACATAAAAATTGATGTAGTTCACATTATTTGAAAATATTCTTTTAATATATATAATTTATTACATGTGATGATTATAACAAACCTTTAATTATCTTATTATTCGAACAATCCACATATATTTCTCAATATAGATAATAAAAATTTAAGAATCGTAATTTTTATTAAAATAATAATATATAAATATAAAGAAGTATATAATCTTCTTATATATTTATATCTCCTATATTAATTTTATATTATTTCATATTTATGTATCATTTTCATTAATATAAAACAACTAGTTAATGAATATATTTGGATGCATTTGATGAAATTGGTGATTTTTGATATATTTCGATGAAATTCGATGAATATATTTTGATGCATTTTCATTATTAGAGAATGAAATTGAGATTAACTATCACCCCACATATTAAGTTATCTATTAGTGGCTAGATATTTTAAATGTTTTTATTATTACGCTTTACATGTATTTTATTTAATCTTTAATCCAAAAATTAACATTCCTAATTATTTATCATAACAATTAAAGATATATAATCTTATGTATTTTTTGTTCGGACAACTATTGAATTCAATTCATGTCATTTTATTCTCATTTCCACAATTAGGCCATGAATTTATACAATTATTTACACTCGATAACACACAATATAATGAGCACATTTAGATTAATGTTATATGACATCAACTACTCACTGATGTAAATATATACATTATAGTTACAAATAAATAATTTAAATAAATTTTTCACGCCTAATAAAATTTATATATATATATATAATTTTTGAATCAAACACGAGTATATATATTTAATTTGTAATCAAATTATAAATAAGTTGATATAATTTGAATTTATTTTCATTAATATAAAAAATATTTAATGAGTCTATTTTGACACATATTTGATAATTCAATCAAATTAATGATTTTTGGTCGTATATCATTATTAGATATTGAAACTCAACTTTATTATTACCTACTTACTAACTTTTCTAATACGACATTTATAAAATTAGTGATGTCTAACAAGACATTTTATCAATTTTGAGATGAGTACGCATACATAAAATTCAAATAAATTTGTTTAATTTTATAAATATTCAAATATAGTTTATTTTCATTAGTAATATTTATTTATAATATATATTTTATATACTCGAATTTATAACACATATTATTATATGGGCGTAAGACGAAAATCAATTGGTTAACGATTATGAACATTTGAAACTGAAACCGAACCGCTTCATAAACAATTGAGATTCAGAATTTTAATAACCTTTGACGATTCGATTCTCAAAACCACCGATTACGATTCTTTTGAACACATCTAATAATAATGAGTATTAGAATCATTATTACTTTACTTTAAACGAATATGAGTATATAAATTAAATTCAAATATATTCAAAAAATATATATTAAGTTGTTAGTACGAGTCTACTAATAGATAAGTTTACGAGGATTTAATATTTATGATATATATATATATATCAAGATGTAAATTTATTTTTTCATCAATTCTAAAACGATTGCAAGTTTATCATAAAACAAGTCAACATAATTAAAGGTTTTTACTATACATATTTAGTATACGAATAAGTAGTTCATATACATATGACAACAAATAATAATAAACGAAATGATGTCAAATACTTTTATAAATCCTATAAAATATTAATTCCGTCGAATTTTGACGAGCAACAATCTAGTTACATAAATAGTTGCCGATAATTCTCAACATAATACAATAATTGAACAGAAAATCAAATGTATTTGGGTTAACCTTTATCCAATTAACATGATAAAAACTTAAAATTTTTAAGTTGGGTTTGAATTTCTTGAAATATATAAATATATTATTTAACATTATCAATGATAATATATTGTAGGCTAATTAAGATCCACTTCTCATTGTTTATATCTCATGCTTCACATTTTCACTCTCTCCTCCTGTCTCTCATATACATTATGGAACGCATTCTATATTCCCAAAATGCATAATATGAATTACTAAATTATTTATGCATGATTTATCGAATTGTATAATATAAGCTTATGATTGGATCATTATTAAGTTAGATCAACTCGATAAAAAACACATTAGTTTGAATTCAGATTTGTTCAGATTTAAACCATTCGGATTAGATTCGATTTTAAATTTACTATGTTCTTAATATGTAGGGTCGTTTGGTTTGTTTGATAGGATTAACACCTTTAAATCTCTACCTTATGAATTTAGTCCTTTTTTATGCCACATTAATCACTCAAATGTTTGATTATATAATCAAGCCAAATTTGTTGTGACCATATATAATCAAGTATTTGAGTGATTAATGGGATTTAAAGAGAGAATAAATTCATAAGAAGAGGTAAAAAATGGAGGATTATTAATATGATTTTGAAATTTAAATATAATAATCATATCAATCAAACCAAATAATTTCGTAGTTTGAATTTGAACTTAACATGTTAGTTGTTATGATGTGATGTTGAATAGATACCCAACCAACCCGAGTCGATTGACAATTACCACCACTGTTAACATACATATATATCATGCTAGGCTAGCTCACTACATTAGATAAATATCGTTCAAGAATAAACATACCTTTTAATAATCGCTAATGAGCTTAAAAATTCCTCCATTTTCATTTCCCATAATCATTCTTTCCTACTACATGTATTGAAATGTATACTTTGATATTTTTAGTATTAAGTATATATTCTAAATTTATACATGAAAACTGTTTGTCTTTTAGCTACACGCATGCATATATTTTTTTGCCTATAATACAAATATTCTAAATTCGAATTTATCAAATACAGTATAAACTTTTCTATCGAATATAAGTCATCGGAAAAAATTAAATAACTAAAAATAATCAAGCTGAACAAAATCACATACCACCCGTCCAACATATGCCACGTAGGATAAACTCGAATGACTAGAAGTACAATTAGCACCAGCTGTCATATTTGCATTAAATGCAGGTGCAACAACTAATTTTCAAATATGAACTCAGGCAAATGCAGGAAGCCTTAAAACCGCATGCCCATTCCTCACGGCTCCACCATTTTTTTTTTTTTTTTAAATGAATTGATTTCAAGGCGATGGCCTAATTTTTCCATCCGCTCTTGAGCAAGCATCAAGTGTCACGACCACACTCTACTAAGGATAATAGAATCCGAGAAAACCGTGACTAAGGGAGGGATTTAAGAAACGGGAATAGAATGGGGAAATAGAATCAAGATGAATTGAACAACATTCACATAACTTAACTTAGTAATTCATTGCACGAAATCGACATAGGAATAACTTGAGTCATAAGCTCATATATAACCATGAATATTAAAGAAGACTGAAGTCTTGAGTCTATTACATAGAAATCTCAACTAGCAGCTAAAAACTATTCGGATCGATGAAAGTTCTACATGTATGAGGACATGTAGAACACCCAAGAGTCAACTGCTAAGAGACCTACAAAAACATGACATAGCACCCTCTCCTTCCTCGTTCCTTGACTTGCACATTTATCTATCATATCAATCAAACCAAACAATTTAGTAGAGTTTGAATTTGAACTTAACATGTTAGTTGTTATGAGGTTGAAAATAGATACAATCTAATTACTAATTTTATAGAGTAAGAAAGCCTACCTGGATAGTCTCGATTGGTGTTGGCTTCGTTCTCGGAGTGCGGATCCGACCTCTTGTCGAAACCTTTAAATAAATCTCAAGTGAGATACAATCTCTAAGTGTATCTAATATTTTCTAAGTGTAAAGAAATATTATCCTTTACTATTTTGAGAATTATTCTCTGGTCTTTACTCGACTATTATCCGAGTATTGAATTTATTGTCTAGAGATGTTGATTTCTCACTTTAACTATGTTTCTTAGATTTAAAATTTCATTTATTATACTCAAGTAGTAATTACGGACTAAAAATAATAAAGAAATTTCTAATTAAATATTTTAAATTCTTATAGATTGAAATAACCTAATAGATATACTTTAAGTATAATTTATAATTTAAATCAATTATTAATTTCTAGCTAAGTAATTATAAATTAATCCTCTAGATTAATTAATACTCTTTTCCTTGGACTCAATCCAAATAATTAAATTTTGATCTAATTGAATTATTAATAGCCCACTTACATAATTAATTTAGCCCAATTCTTACCTATATTTTCGGCCCAACATGTGTGCTAGTTTGATCATTCTCATTAATTCACTTAGCCCATAAGACACTTAATTGGCTTAGCCCACATACTAAATTAGTTAGCTCATCCTTAACTTATTTAAATTAGCCCATTGACATTTATTTCGGCCCGTTAGAATTAAATCTTGGCCCAGTTATTATTTAAATCACTAGCCCAACTATTTTAGTCAGACCCGGCCCAATACCCTGCTCGTAACCCGGCCCAATACCCTGCTCGTAACCCGGCCCATAATCCGGTCCACCTTCTACATTCTTCTATTTTTTAAAACCTAGACCAATTTAAGTCTAACCCTATTCCTTCCACACCACAGCCGTTCTCTCCCTTATTTCTTCCTAGAGAATCTGTCCCTCTTCATCTCTCACGTCACTCCCCTCTCTCGGCGGCGTCGATGGCTCACCGGCTTTGCTCGCTTCCCTCCCACTCTCTCTGCGGGAGGTAGCCACGAGAGCAGCCGTCACCGGGAGGTCGCAGAACAGCCGCGAAGCAGCCATCTCCGGTGCTGCTTTGCTTGTCCGAGGCTTCTCTCCGGCGAGTTCTTCCTCGACAGGGATCGAGTAGAGGCTTTTTCCCTCCGGAGAAGGCATCAGTCGATAACCGCTCACTTCACCACCGTCATCGCCCCCTGCTTCGTCGTCGCACCCGTGTTCTCGTCACAGGTAAGGTTTCTCTCCTTATCTCTCTGCTCCCTATTTCCTTCTATCTCTACAGCTTCCTCCTTCTTATTTGATTTCAAGATTTTATCTTCCCTACCATGCATGTGTGAATTTCCTTTTTAAAGTGTTGGTTCGATTTAATTCTTGGGTATACGTCCAAACTAAGGACCTCTTTACAGATTTTTGTTTATAGTCTTCTTTTCTAAAGCATGTCTTGGTTTTGGTTGATCAAGTGATCTAGGACAACCTCAAGTTCTAATATTATGAATGTATTGCAATTATCGTTGGTTTCTTATTCTGATTTTCTTTTGAATTAATTGAGTCTTATGAGAGAAATCTATGTTTGCAGATTGGTTTCGGGCGATTCGGGACTGTTCGGGATCATTTGGGGTGATTTAGAACTGGTTCAGAGCTTTCCGAGGCCGTTCAGGACTGGTCAGAGCCGTTCGGAGCTTGTTCGAGGCTGTTCGAGGTTGTCCGGAGCTATCCGGTGCTGTTCGGAGTGATTCAAGGGAGGCTCACGGCTGGAGCTCTGTCCTTTTGGACAACAACTTGTTGCACTGGCGTTGTTCCTATTTACTAGATAATCTTTTCTTGCTCTTGCTCCTTTCTTCCTTATATATTTTTTTTGAGGACTATATTTACGTATTTTGTTATGTTGTGAAGTTTAATGGGAGTTTGAAACATAACCCAAACTGCTATAAGTTCAGTTTTAAATAGAGGGATATGCGTATGTTATGGTTAAGGTACTAAGTTCACAATTAGAACCACAATCTGATTTGTGAGCTTGTCTTTAGTCTACTAAACAGAATACTATTGCATGTTGAGTTCCTTTTTTTTTTCTTTTAATTCTGCTTAATACATGTTCATTCTATTGTTCTATTGTTCTAAGTTCATAGTTGCAGCACCTAAGTTTACGGATTTAAGCATCTAGTCCAAAGTTATGTCCTTTCTTTGATTCTTGTATTTTTATTTGGCATGAAGGGGAGTCAAGAGTCTATATATATATCCTAAGTAGAACCTTAAAGAGGTATAACATTAATGGCTAGAGGTTGAGTTCTTACCTCTACTGCAATTACTCCTCTTCCTTCTCTCTGTCTCCTTGTTCCTCTCCCACTTGTAGCAGTACGTGTGAAATTATGAGAGTGTAATTAAGACTAAAAAATTGTTTACTCTTTATATAATGGTGTAAGGAGTAGTAGTGAATCTGGTGGGTTTTAATTTGATTTTGTCCCGCATTGCTATAACTCTTGGTTATTCCTTGATATGTACTAGATATTCATTTGTTTGCAGGGCATAGAAGGGTGGACAAAGTTGGACAGCTCTGCCAGCTTCCCATTTCTATTCAGTCGCCTCCTCCTTGGCGCCACAGATTGAAAATATGACATGATTTCCTACTTCATTCTTTTAATTTGTACTATCTAAGTATCATTCTTTTACATAAGGGGTTTATATTCTAGTTGTTTTTACTTAATATTTATACTCTGTGTATAAAGACTTTCTCCCTTTCAATCTCCACATTATAAATTTGATTTGTACTATCTTACAAATATGATTTTCATTATTTGTAAGGTCCATTTATAAACTATGAGATCTAATGTTTATTTTTATATATATCTACTAGGATTTTCATATTAGATGACAATGCCCATCTTCTCCAAATTCTTATCAGTCGAAAGAATTGGTTGGCCATCCCAAGAATAGTTTATCTTATTTATGGTTCCCTTTGTTATTCTAATTATGATGGAACTAGTCACCTATATAACAATGTTTCCATATAATTTAAATAACAATGTTATCATGTAGTACTAATAAAATTAATATCATACTAAATGATTAATAATAATAATAATAAACTCAATTATAATGATTAGTGGTGAAGATTCTCAACACTAGATAATAAATATTTTACTCTTATTTTAAGATGAGATTTAAATTGAAACAAGTTCAATTTACACAATGTAGGTATTAATATTATCAATATGCTAATTGATTTTCTATTTATAAGTAGAATTTAATTAACTCAAAATTTTTATTACGATAAAATTATAACTGAAAAAGCGGGGCATTACATCCTACCCCTCTTAACAGAAATTTCGTCCCAAAATTTGTATTTCCTAATTAAATAACTCGGGGTATTTCTCCTTCATTTTGTCTTCGAGTTCCCACGTAGCCTCTTCTTGTCCATGATGCCTCCACAACACTTTTACCAATGTGATCGATTTGTTTCTGAGCTATTGTACCTTGTGATCCAAAATAGCTTCGAGTTTTTCTTCATATGTCAAGTCAGGGTTCAAGATCATTTCTTCCTGGTGAATAACGTGTTTTGGGTCGAACACGTATTTCCGGAGCTGAGATACATGGAAGACGTAATGCACATTTCCAAAGCTAGGTGGTAATGCCATTCGGTATGCTACCAATCCTATTCTTTTCAGGATTTCGTAGGGTCCTACGAAGTGGGGTCTCAGCTTATTCTTAACACCGAATCTAATAATTCCTTTAGAGGGAGATACTTTTAGAAAAACTTTATCTCCCACTTCAAATTGTAACTCGGTTTTGCGGGTGTCAGCATATGACTTCTGTCTATCCTGAGCTTCCTTGATTCTTCCTCGGATTTGACGAACGATTTCTATCATTTCGCTCACAGAATCAGGACCTACTATTGCTCTCTCACCGACTTCGTCCCAATAGAGTGGCGATCTACACTTCCTACCGTATAGGGCCTCATACGGTGCCATCTCTATGGTCGCTTGATAGCTGTTGTTGTAGGCAAACTCGATTAGTGGTAATATTTCTTCCCAGCTCCCACCTTTGTCGAGAACCACAGTTCTCAACATGTCCTCTAGGGTTTTAATTGTCCTCTCGGACTGTTCATGAGTATGTAGGTGGAAAGCGGTACTAAAGTTCAGTCGCGTGCCTAGCTCTTTTTGCAGACTCATCTAAAATCTAGATGTGAACTTTGAGTCTCGATCTGAGGTGATCGATACTGGTACACCGTGGAGACGTATGATCTCACGAACGTATAGCTGGGCTAGCTTATCTGAACCATATGTGATCATTATCGGTATGAAGTGGGCACATTTCGTGAGTCTGTCCACAATTACCAAGATGGCGGTGTTTCTGCGCTTGGATTTGGGTAATCCAGTCACGAAATCCATAGCGATGTGCTCCCAATTCCATTCGGGAATCTCTAATGGTTGTAGTTTCCCATAGGGTCATTGGTGTAGCGCATTCACCTGTTGGCAAGCTAAGCATCTTTCTACGAAGGATGTTGTGTCCCGTTTCATTCCATCCAACCATAATTTCTTCTTTAAGACTTGGTACATCTTTGTACTTCCAGGGTGGGAGGTGTAAGGAGTATCATGTGCTTCACTCATAATTACCTCCTTAATCTCCTGATTTCGCGGAACACATAGCCTTCCCTCGAAGGTGATGGCGTTGTCACCCTCCCTTCTTGCATCAAAACGCAGCCCAATCCGATCTTCGATGTGTCGGTGTAAACAACGTATTTCTTATGAGGTTCTGGGACTGCAAGTACAGGAGCGGTGGTCAGTTTCTCCTTTAGCAGTTGAAAACTGGACTCGCATTCTGGTGACCACTTGAATTTAATTCCCTTCTGAAGCAGTTGAGTCATCGGTCTGGCTATTTTGGAGAATCCTTCGATAAATCTCTGATAGTACCCTGCTAACCCTAAGAAACTTTGAATTTCGTTAGGAGTTGTGGGTGCTTTCAATCCTTGCACTGCTTCCACTTTGACGGGGTCTACTTTAATCCCTTCAGATGACACAATGTGTCCGAGAAAAGCTACTTCGTTGAGACAAAACTCACATTTACTGAATTTGGCATAGAATTTCTCGCTTCTGAAGGTTTCCAAGATGATTCTCGTGTTCTTCTCCACTCTTAGAGTAGATTAGAACATCATCTATAAATACCAAGACAAATTTGTCAAGGTATGGGTGGAAAATGCGGTTCATCAAGTCCATGAACACGGCGGGTGCATTGGTTTGTCCAAATGGTATCACCACAAACTCGTAGTGTCCATATTGGGTACGTAACGCCGTTTTAGGAACATCTTCTGTTCAGATCTTTAGCTAGTTGTTTAGTAGGTTTTTAGTTATGTTTTTGTGTGTCGTATTGTCGTGTTCTTTATGTTTATCTTTTGTTTCGTGTCATTTTATTTCTTGTTTTATGCCGGTTCGTGTGTTCTATGATTTGGATGCAGGAGTTGAAAAGGAAATGGAATTGAGATGAAAGGATGTTTGTCGAAACCGCGTGAAGAAGAAAGAGTTGAGGCGAGGATGAAAAGAGAAGCTGCCACAGAGTACCAACGGTCGCTGGCACCCAGCGCCCGCTGGGGTGCCTTTTCTGAAGATTTCAGAGAGCAGGGCCCAGCGGCCGCTGGCCCTGCGTTACAAAAGGAGGCAGAATCCCATAGCCAGCGACTGCTGGCTTTCTAGCAGCCGCTGGCCTGCAGTTTCAGACTTACTAAGTCTCTTCCTTGTAATTGAACAACCAACCCTATTAATCGGAAACGTAAAATAGGAAATCGTGTTTTGTATTGGAATGTTTCTTAAGTGTGATCTATACACGTGAGTGCTAGACACGGATTAGCTTTAAGAACACGTAGGTGTTTAGTTAATCAACTTAGGAAAAATCCGATTATAGATATGATTTGATCAAAGAAGCATTGAACTTAGGTTTAAGATAATTGTTACCCTAGATCGTTTTTCTATTGTTATCTAGTTTAATTTCCTCTTTAACTTAGTATAATTCTACCTCAAGTTGATCTAGAGTGTTTTAGGATTTCTTTTGTCTCATTTTATCTTATTTTAGTACTTCTAATCATTGCCCTGCATAGTCTTCCCTTGAGATACGACATTCGGGTCGGCTATTACGTATTACAATTTCTCATGATACGTTTTTAGTCGAACATAATTTAATATAATAACTGGAAGTATATTGGCTGGAAACATTCCTCGTGCCCGATACTGATTCCTTTTATAGGACAGTGGGTCTGGACTTAACAACGCCCCGTACTTCAGTTTGATTTTTAGCTTAACAAAATTGGCGTCGTTGCCGGGGAAAGCTATAGGCATTTTGATTTTTAGTGCTTGTTTGTTTTTGCTCTTTTCTTTCTTTGTTTTTCGTATTGTGATTGTTCAGTTTAGTGATTGTTTTGTTTTTATTTTCGTTTTTGTTGTTGATTGGCGTTTTCAACCACAAGTTACGTTTGACCTCTCTTTTCGTGGTGTTAGTTAGTGCATGCACGGTCGCCGAAGTTTGAATAAGAGATTGGCGTCTGTGTTAGATAACGTACATCGAAGAAGTGAGTTGCAAACAGTCAACCTGGAAGAGGAGGTTGAAAACGGCTATACTTTGGAGTTAGGGTATCGATCGGATCATTCAGAGAATTCACTCCCACGAGATTCAGACACAGATTGGAGTGAGTCGAGTTCTCACACAGTTATGGCAGCCTGTCAGATGAGGGAACTTGCTAGGCCGGTGATAGGAGCTGCAGCATCACTCATTGTGTTAGGACAAGCAGCTCGGAACTACGAGCTCAAGAGTATCCACTTCAACCAGCTCCCGTCTTTCTATGGTATGCCGGCAGAGGACGCATTGAACTTCATCCGGGAGTTCTATGCCATCGTCCAGACCTTTCCACTTGGAGGATTGACTGAAGATCAGCTGAAGATGCGGTGTTTTCCGTACACTCTCAAAGATCGAGCTAAGACATGGTTTATGTCTTTAGCCCCTAATTCTCTTCAAAACTGGAATCAGGTGTCTGAGAGATTCATGTCGAAGTGGTACCCGAACCAAAAGACCCAAGAGGTTAGGTCACAGCTGGTGACCTTCACACAGTTGGATGGAGAGCATCTTCACGAAGCTTGGGAAAGATTCAAGAGTCTACAGATGCAGTGTCCTCATCACAACCTATCTCCGGAGTTGCTCAACCAGTTCTTCTATGAGAGTCTTCATCAAAACCTCCAGTATATGGTTGATAATGCAGCTGGAGGAGATATTGAAAACCGGACTGCAGAGGAGCTCACAGAGATATTTGAGAACATGGCAATGAATTCCCAACAGAGAAGCTCCAGGGGTCCGAAAAAGAAGGTTAACGAAGCAACCTCTAGTAATGATTTGGTGAGGCAGATAGCAGAGCTTACAAGGCAAGTACAAGCTATCCGTACAGCGGATGAGCAACCAAGAAGAGGTGGAGGCGAGACTTGTGGTATTTGTGGAGAGTTTGGGCATGGGGCTAATGTTTGTGCCAATGCATACGAGCAACACCGAGAACAGGAAGAGTAAGTAAATGCTCTTCAAAACTTTCAGCAGCGCCCGAAATTTGATCCATACTCCAACACTTATAATCCGGGGTATATGTATCATCCCAATTTCTCTTGGAGGCAACAAGCACCACAAGGTCAGCAAATGCCACCTCAGCATGGTTTCCAACATTTCCAACAACCTCAACAACACTTCTCACAACAACAGCAACACCAAGCTCCATCTCAAGGTCCTTCCAAATCATCAATGGAGGATAATTTGAATAAATTTATTCAAGCTAGTCATCAGCGATTTGAAACAGTGGAGGCCTCTATGAAGAGGATTGAGACACAAGTTGGGCAGCTTGCAGGGACAGTTGGAGAGCTTGTTCAGATGAACAAAAAGGATAAGCTTCCAAGTCAACCAAAGCAAGCTCAAGCAGTCACTGTTTTGAGAAGTGGTAAAGTTGTGGATAATCAAGTTCGAATGCCGGTTGATGAGGATAAGAATGAGAAAGAAGAAAAGAATACCACAGTAACTCCTCCTGAAGAGGAGATCATTGATGTAGTCCCTTGTGAGGAGAAAGGAAAGGGAGGAGTTTTGCATAAGGCTTCTAATCCTTATAAACCTCCTATTCCTTTCCCAGGGCGATTGAGGAATGAAAAGCAAGACCAACAACTCTTGGATTTTTACAAGATGCTTTCAAAGGTTAATGTCAACCTTCCTCTCTTGGATGTGATTAGGAATGTTCCAGCATATGTTAAGTTCTTTAAAGAGCTTGCATCCAAGAAGAGACGTTTTATGGATGACGAGAAGATTGTTGTTTCTGAAGTAGCAAGTGCAGTGTTGAAGCACCAACTTCCTCCAAAGTAAACAGATCCGGGTAGTTTCGTCATCAAAATTTCACTTGGCAATGGTAAGTCCGTTTCAGGTATGTTAGATCTAGGGGCTGGAATTAATTTGATGCCTTATTCTATTTTCTTAAAATTAGGATTAGGTAATTTGAAGCCCACTAGAATCTTTACAACTAGCAGACAGGTCAATTAGGTACCCTAAAGGAATCATTGAAGATATCTTAGTTAGGGTTGGAGATTTGATTGTACCAGTTGATTTTGTCGTGCTTGATGTTGGTGAGGTGCAAGAGTCTAGTAATGAACATACTGTTCTTTTAGGTAGACCTTTCATGACAACAACTAACACATTAATTGATGTTAAAAATGGGAAACTTCAAATGACTGTGTTAGGTGAAACTATTTCCTTGTCTGTCAGGGAAATATCTCCTCATCCTGTACAAAGTTTATCTGATACTTGTTACTATATTGATGCTATTGATACCTTGGTCGAGAAGGTGTTTTTGCAGGAATTATATGATGAGGAGATAGCAGCTAGTCGAGATGAGGAGGACTTAGCCCTCGACTCAAGTGTGGGGGTGATGGAAGTTGTGAAAGGGGAAGAGAAGAATGAGCCGTTGAGTAGTCCTGTTGAACTTAAGGAGAATCCTAAGCACCTTAAGTATGTGTTTCTAGAAGACGGAGAGACAAATCCAGTGATCATTTTCTCCGAGCTGACTGAGGAGCAAGAAGAAGCATTAGTAGGAGTATTGAAAGAAAACAAGAAGGCCTTTGGTTGGAGTCTTGCAGATATAAAGGGAATTAGTCCATCTATGTGTATGCATCGGATAATACTTGAAGAAGGAGCAAAGCCATTCAGAGACGGCCAAAGGAGACTAAATCCCAATCTTATGGAGGTGGTAAAGAAGGAAATCCTTAAGCTTTTAGCTGAAGGATTAATCTATCCAGTGGCCGAGAGTGAGTGGGTGAGCCATGTTCATGTTGTTCCGAAAAAGGGTGGCATCACAGTGACAACTAATGAGAAGGGAGAGTTAGTGTCAACTAGGTTGACCACTGGTTGGCGGATGTGCATATATTACAGGAAGTTAAATGCGGCCACCCGCAAAGACCATTTCCCTTTACCCTTTATAGATCAAATGCTTGATAAGTTAGCTGGACATGAATTTTATTGTTTTCTTGATGGTTTGTCTGGTTATTATCAGGTAGCAATTGCTCTAGAGGATTAATCGAAGATGACGTTCACAAGTCCTTTTGGAGCCTACGCTTATAGGAGAATGTCTTTCGGATTGTGTAATGCTCCGGGAACTTTTCAAAGGTGCATGCTTTCAATTTTCTCTGAGATGATTGGTGATTTTATTGAAGTATTTATGGATGATTTTTCCGTTTTCGGTAATTCATTTCATGATTGCTTAAAGAAAATTGATATAGTTTTAAAACGGTGCATTGAGTGTAACCTTACTCTTAGTTGGGAGAAGAGTCATTTTATGGTTACCAATGACATTGTGTTAGGCCATGTCGTTTCTAGCAAAGGGATAGCCGTTGATAAGGCTAAGATTGATGTTATTGAGACTCTACCTCCTCCAGTGAATGTTAAGGGGGTGAGGAGTTTTCTTGGGCATGCTGGTTTTTATAGGAGGTTTATTAAGGATTTTTCCAAAATAAGCCAACCGTTATGTAGGTTACTTGCTCAAGATGTTCCCTTTGATTTTGATGATGAGTGCAAGCATGCTTTTCAAACTTTGAAAATGAAGCTCATTTCTGCCCCCATTGTTGTATCTCTGGATTGGTCAAAACCATTTGAAATAATGTGTGATGCTAGTGATCTTGCTGTCGGGGCTGTCTTAGGGCAACATGTGGATAATATGCAACGTGTGATTTACTATGCGAGTTTGACTTTGAATGATGCGCAACTTAATTACACTACTACAGAAAAGGAGATGCTTGCTGTGGTTTTTGCTTTGGATAAATTTAGGTCCTACATCATAGGGTCTAAAGTTATAGTACACAGTGATCATGCTGCACTTAGATACTTTCTCACTAAGACTCAAGTTAAGCCAAGATTGATTAGATGGATTCTATTGCTTCAAGAATTTGACTTAGAGATTAAGGATAGAAAAGGAAGCGATAATCCTGTTGCTGATCATCAGTCAAGGCTAGAAAACATTAAGGATTCATTGATTGTCTTCAAGAATGATAAAATTTCAGATGAGTTTCCTTATGAGCATGCATTTTCCGTTTCTTCATTTCCTTGGTATGCAGATATAGTGAATTACTTGGCCGCGGATAAGCTCCGTGATGATCTAACCTCGCAAGAGAAGGCGAGATTTGTTAGATCTTGCAGGTACTATTACTGGGAAGATCCCTACCTATTCCTTCTAGGAAAAGATGAGGTGATCAGGAGATGTGTTCCGGAAGTCGAGCAACAAAGTGTTTTGTCCTTATGTCACGAAGCAGAATGTAGGGGACATTTTGGAGGCCGTAAAACCGCTTTCAAAGTCCTCCAATCAGGTTTATATTAGTCTTCTTTATTTAAAGATGCGCATTTATTTTATGCTTCATGTGATAGATGTCAAAGAGTCGGGAATATAAGCCGACGAAATGAAATGCCCTTAGTTAACTATCTCGTAGTTGAGATTTTTGACGTATGGGGCATAGATTTCATGGGCCCATTCCCTAACTCTAATGGTTTCGAATATATATTGCTTGCTGTAGATTACGTGTCTAAGTGGGTAGAGGCTATCCCCACGAGGACATGTGATGCTAATATTGTCTTAAAGTTTGTGCAGGAGAATATCCTGAACAGGTTTGGATTTCCTAAGGCAATAATTAGTGATGGAGGCAAGCATTTTTGTAACAAATTGTTTGAGAAGCTCATGAGGAAGTATGGCATTAGACATAAGGTGGCGACTCCTTATCATCCTCAAACTTCTAGACAAGCGGAGACAATTAACAAGCAAGTTAAGGGAATCTTGGAGAAAACCGTGAGGCCAACAAGGAAGGATTGGTCATCAAAGTTGGGAGATACTTTGTGGGCATACCGAACCGCGTTTAAGACGGTTCTTGGTATGAGTCCCTATAGGCTCGTGTATGGAAAAGCATGCCACCTTCCAGTCGAAGTTGAGCATAAGGCGATGTGGGCCATCAAGGAGACGAACATGGAAATGATTCGTGCAGGAGAAGAGAGGTTCTTCCAAATGTCCGAATTGGAAGAGCTAAGAGATGAGACATTTGAGAACTCTCGGATTTACAAGGATAGGGTTAAGAAGCTCCATGATCAAAAGATCGTATGAAAGCATTTGGAGCCGAGATGAAAGTGTTACTTTTCAATTCTCGACTCCGAATCTTTCCGGGAAAACTCAAATCCCGTTGGAGTGGCCCTTTTGAGATCACGAAAGTATTTCCGTATGGAGCAGTAGAGCTTTTAAACCCGCAAACTAAGGAGAATTTTCGGGTTAATGGACAAAGAGTGAAGCAATACCTAGAAGGAGAGGTTTCTAAGAGAGGGATCGAGTCTCTAGTACTCGAAGATGCAAGTAAATGTTGAAGTAATGGGAAGGTGTCGAGCTCATGACATAAAACGAGCGCTTTGTGGGAAGCAACCCACACCTTTATCTAGTTATTTTCGTTTTTGTTTTTGTTTTTGGTTTTGTGTTTATTTTATGTTAATGATAGTTTTAATCGAGTTTGTGTTGATGTAGGAAGAAGCCAAGAAGAAGATAGTTTAAGAGGAGGTGGAAAAGAAGAAGAAAGGGACAGAAACGCATAGCCAGCGACCGCTGGGAACCCAGCGGCCGCTGGCATGGCGCAGCAGGGTAGTACAGAACCTAAGGGTCAGCGACCGCTGGCCCAGTCGCGCAGAAAAGTACAGAGATTAATAGCTAGCGACCGCTGGAAACCCAGAGGCCGCTGGCAATTCCAGACGCGGATTTAAACTTCTATTTTCCCTCTTTTTCTTTTACTTTCCCATTCTTCTCCTCTTTTACTTCCTCACCAACTCAAACCCTAGTCTTTTTTAGTTCTCAATTCCCTTTCCAATCTTCACAATTCCACACCAAATCCACCAAATTTCTTCTACCCAACACTTCTCCATCCTTTTCATCCATATATTTTTCTTTTTCCTCCATCACATTCTCAAATCCACATTTTGGTGTTTTTCTCTTTTCTTTTTAATTTTTTCTTACTATTTGTGTTAATCTCCATGTCTAGGAACATCCGTCGCCATGTGGAAGAACCCGAGGAAGAAGAAGAGCAAAATTAAGCCCCAAGGGAGAATCTCCAACTCACCCAATTTCGTTCCTCATTGTTTCCAATTTATGAACCCGTGGAAGGTCAAATTTTCTTACGATTATTTGCTTTACCATTTAATCATGGGTATCAATTTGATTGGGATTTGTTAAATAGGGTGCATGTTAGTTCTCAATTGCGCAAGTATTTGAAAGCATTAGGCCTTTTAAAGCTTTCGGATAGTGGTAACCTAGAAGGGTATAGAGAATTGTCCTATGAATTGTTTTCTACATTCGAATTTGGAGATGGACATAATTCTTTCCACTGTAGGCTTTTAGGGAATAATGTTAATGTTAATCGATCTCTTATGTGCTCTGTTTTTGGATTCTCCTCGTCTAGAGGAGCAGCTACCCGAACCCCAAAAGGATTTAATCTGATAGCTGCTTGGTACGACCTTACCGGGCTCCATAATTGGAACCCAAGTGGCACCCCTAGTAGCTTCATTAGGGATGATGCCCTTTCCCTGTTGCATAAATTCATTGCTTTTAACATTTCGGGAAAGGCGGAAGCCAACAAGGTCAGTACTAATGAGTGTTTTCTCCTATCTGCCGCTGTTAAAGGGCAGAAGGTATGTATGTCTTCTTTCATCTGGACTTAGATCGAAGGAATTAAATATAAGAAAAAGACTCATCCAGCTCTAGCATATATTGCTTTTCGTCTTGCTCTTCACTTTGGATTTCAGGTACCACACAACTACCGATGGATTAAGAGTCTAACTTTGGATGCTACGTTTCTTAAGCATGCCGGCCTCCTTGACTCCCACGAGATTTCCTTCGTTTCCTATGAACGAAGAGAATGCGTGAGACGTTTCCGTGAGCGTGAGGCGGCTCTTGAGAGAGCAGGAGGGGCCGGACCATCTACCGAGGCTCCTCCCGAGACTGATGAATTTCCCACCGGTGCTGATGCCGAGATGGAGGAGCGTGCATACGAGGGAGAGCAACAAGGTGGATATCATGGTGGATACCAAGGAGCCTATGACCAAGGCGGTTTTGCTAGTGGATCCGGGAGTGGTTTCGGTACTGATTACTTCACCCGAGATGACTTCAGAACCTTCCAATCTGACTTGTTTGGAAGGCTTGACACTCAGACGTCCATTCTTCACTCAATGGATACCCGTATCGATTCTATAGATACACGTGTCTCCTCTCTGGAGACAGAATGGGCTAACTGGACGGGAATCCATCCTCATCCTCCACCTCCATCCGACTATCAGGATCCACATGATCCTCCGACTTTTTAGTTATTCTTTTACTTTATTTTTCTTTTTTATGTTTTATTTTTACTTTTCTTTACTTGTGCTATTTTATGTTTTGTGTTATGTTTTTGGTTGTAGGTACAATCTAGGAGCATTCCGTTCCTCAGCTTGTTGCCGGGTTTACGTATTGTCAGGGAAGTTCCTTCTTTTTAATTCCTTACTACGAGGGCGTAGTAAAAATTTAGTGTGGGGGGGTTTGCTTTCTTTCTTGCATGTCTTTGTTGTTTTCTATGTTTTTATTTTTGCTTGTTTTTGTTTGTTTGTTGTTATTCCCCAAATTTGATCATGGATTGTCTTTTTGCTTATGCAATAGCTTAGTGTTGATATATATTGATAGTTGATATGTGAGCCCCGTATGTGGAATGTATAAGTGGAATACTAGCTAAGTTTAATTTTTGACGGGCTAGGTTGCATGCTTAAGATGACATGTGGGGCATGTTACTTTTATTAGTCGGTATGCATAGTGATCATGATTCGGATTATGAGTAACTACTCCCTTTTGTTCATGTGTCCGGTTTTCCCTAAAAAAAAAACAAGAGTATTAACTCTTCAAAAAAAATATTATTAATAAACGCTAAAAGGGCGTACAAAAAAAAAAAAAGCTCGAATGGCTTTAATAAAGGGGAATTTGACATATGAACGACAGGGGGATGTGAGATGTGTGTATATCGTGATCATATGCATATTGATGAACTTAGTAACGGGCAACATTACTTCTTATTCGAGTGACCAAATACGTTGGGAATTGAACTTAGTCTAGTATTGGTTTGAAGTTATGAATGGTGGTTGGGCTTATATGTCGATTATTAGTATATATTAATGCTTAGTTGTGGTATTTTGCTTGAGGACAAGCAAATGATTAAGTGTGGGGGAGTTGTTTAGTAGGTTTTTAGTTATGTTTTTGTGTGTCGTATTGTCGTGTTCTTTATGTTTGTCTTTTGTTTCGTGTCATTTTATTTCTTATTTTATGCCGGTTCGTGTGTTCTATGATTTGGATGCAGGAGTTGAAAAGGAGATATAATTGAGCTGAAAGGATGTTTGGTGAAACCACGTGAAGAAGAAAGAGTTGAGACGAGGATGAAAAGAGAAGCTGCCACAGAGTACCAGCGGTCGCTGGCACCCCAGCGCCCGCTGGGGTGCCTTTTCTGAAGATTTCAGAGAGCATGGCCCAGCGACCGCTGGCCCTGCGTTACAAAAGGAGGCAGAATCCTATAGCCAGCGACCGCTGGCTTTCTAGCGGCCGCTGGCCTGCAGTTTCAGACTTACTAAGTCTCTTCCTTGTCGTGAATTTGGGAGTAGAAACTGATAGAGATAGTTTTAGAATAGGGAAAGAGACCTTTTTACTTGTTGCTTTCGTTAGATAGAAGGAGATTCTTGAGAGATTGAAGGATCGTTTTAATCTTTGCTTTTGGATTCTAGTAAGTTTATCTTTATGAACCTATCTATGGATTTACTTTTCAATATGGTTGGCTAAATACTTCTCTAGGGTTATATTGTCTTAATCTTTGGTTTAATGCCTTGATTTGTTCTTGTATGGTTGTTCGATTTGTGCTTCATGAGTCTTATATGTTTGATCATCATATGAACTCAAGATATAGAATGGATTGCAATGAATTATTCTATATCTCTTTTGTAATTGAACAACCAACCCTATTAATCGGAAACGTAAAATAGGAAATCGTGTTTTGTATTGGAATGTTTCTTAAGTGTGATCTATACACGTGAGTGCTAGACACGGATTAGCTTTAAGAACACGTAGGTGTTTAGTTAATCAACTTAGGAAAAATCCGATTATAGATATGATTTGATCAAAGAAGCATTGAACTTAGGTTTAAGATAATTGTTACCCTAGATCGTTTTTCTATTGTTATCTAGTTTAATTTCCTCTTTAACTTAGTATAATTCTACCTCAAGTTGATCTAGAGTGTTTTAGGATTTCTTTTGTCTCATTTTATCTTATTTTAGTACTTCTAATCATTGCCCTGCATAGTCTTCCCTTGAGATGCGACATTCGGGTCGGCTATTACGTATTACAATTTCTCATGATACGTTTTTAGTCGAACATAATTTAATATAATAACTGGAAGTATATTGGCTGGAAACATTTCTCGTGCCCTATACTGATTCCTTTTATAGGACAGTGGGTCTGGACTTAACAACGCCCCGTACTTCAGTTTGATTTTTAGCTTAACACTGGTGGTAGCCTGATCTCATATGAATTTTTGAGAAAACACTTGCTCCTTTCAATTGGTCGAACAAGTCATTTAGTCGCGGTAACAAGTACCAATTCTTTAAGGTCATCTTGTTCAGGTCTCGATAGTCTATGCACATTTTCAGGGTGCCGTCTTTCTTCTTCACGAAGAGTACAGAGGCTCCCCAAGGCGACACACTGGGTCTGATGAAGCCTAAATCTAGGAGTTCTTGGAGTTGAATCTTGAGCTCTCCCAACTCCTTCGGGGCCATTCTATAGGGTGTTTTGGATATCGGTGCTGATCCGGGCTCTAGATAGATTGTGAATTCCAGTTGTCGGTTTGGTGGTAGGCCTGGCAGTTCTTCAGGGAACACATCTGGGTACTCCTGAACAATGGCAACGTCTTCAATTTTTTGCTCTTCCTTGATTTCTCTATTCAAGGAGACTAGGTACGCTGAGCAACCATTCTTCACTAACTTCTCAGCTTGTAAAGCTGAGATAATTGACTTCTTTCGAGCCATGGTGATCCCGTGGAAACTCGTGGGTTCTTTTCTAGGGGGTCGAAATAAGATTTGTCTCTCATCGCAAAGGATTGTGGCGTAGTTTTCAGCTAGCCAATCCATTCCTAGGATTATGTCCAAGTCATTCATCGGAAGAACGATAAGATTGTTTGCTAGAACCTTAATAGATCCTAAGTTCAGGCTCAGATTCGAGCAAGCATGGGTGATAGTAGTGATTCCTCTTAGAGGTGAAGAAACATTAATAGATGCCTCAATAAGTTCTGAATCCAACTCTAGGTTCTCTACGCATGATGAAGGAATGAAAAGTTCCCGTATCAAATAAAATTATCACTGGGGTATCTAGGAGTATTCCTTTACATGTTAGATTTCCCTGACTCACCTCAGGCTGCTTCTGCTTCATCGCATAAGCCCGTGCCAGCTGTGGCTTCTTTTGCGACGGGTACTGAGGGTACCGGGGTGGAGGTGGTGGCAATTGCTGCTGCTGTTGCTGAGCCTGAGGCTAAGCCTGCATGGCTCGAACATATTGCCTCGGGTTCGACTGGTTAGATTTAGAGCTTGTTCCATGTTGTTTTGTGGGGTAATCTCTAGCAAAGTGTCCTTTTTGGCCGCAAATATAACAGCCGTCACTACCGGCTCAGCACTCTCCAATGTGCATTTTCTTGCATTTTGCACAGGTAGGAAACTTTTGTGGGTACATCTCAGTCTGAGCCGTCGAGTTTGACTTTCCGAAGTTGTGGAAACGATTTTGTCCATCTCATTGCTTCTTCTGAGTTGCATTGACTCGGTTGTCCTCCCATTTACGCTTTTCCTTGTGATTTTGGGATGGCGCTGGAGAAAATGCTGGTGGTGGGGTAGGTGCTTGTCGTCCCCAGGCATAGTTGCTTCAATGTCGAGAGTGCGACTAAGAGACTCCGGGTATGATAGGCCCCCATTACTAGCCAGCGTTATCCTAATTTCGTGCCTCAGACCAGCACAAAATTTTTCTTCCATTTTCTCATCGGTATCTACCTGTTCAGGAGGGTATCGGGACATGTCACAGAAGGTTCGGTCATACTCTATCACCGACATCTTTCCCTTCTTCAGATTATAGAACTCCATCTCTTTCTTCTTGCGATAACTCTTAGGAATATACTTCTCATATATTCCTGCCTTGAATTCTTCCCAGGTCAAGTTTTCCGGTTGTCCTTGAGTCATAGTCTTTTTCCGTGCTTCCCACCAAAAATCAGCAGACCCAGTCAACTGGAACGAAATGCACGTCATGCGTTCTTGGTCAGTACATCGCAGAAAGTTGAAGATACGCTCTAGAGCCCGCACCTAAACTTCGGCTTCTTCTGGATCACCCAATCCGTTGAAGGTGGGTGGGTTTTGTCGGAGGAATAGCTCCTCGATTCTCCTTCCAGGTGGCGGGAGGGGTGGAGTTACCTCTCTTTCTGCCTCATGTCTTGCTTCTTCATTCCTCGGGTTCTGTCCCCTACCCCTACCTCTCGGGCGTCCTCTTGGCGGCATTCTATTTACACAGGGGTCTTTATTTTAGTAGGGAAATACTTTGGTGGTTGTATTTACCAAAGTGAGATACGTAGCTTAAATTTTTTTTTTATTTTATACGCATATATGTAAAATCTTACTTATTATTGTTATTCTATAAAGGCGCATATAAGATATCATACATATAGAAATAGACCTTTAGAGTCTTCAAAATATCATTCACAGCTGCCTCGATGAGGTCTATTACAATAACAGTTCAATAATGTACTATCTAAGTACATGGTATGATGCCCATCTCTCCGGAATGGTATCACAAAAGGTACTAAGTCACAAAACACTAGCTACCGTGTTTTCGTACTGTCAAAATGTCAAAATGAGATGTCAATAGTACGGAACGGTCCCTACTGGATCATTGTGTCCGCATACAAAAGTCTAACATCAGTATGGCCTATCTATGTGGTCCGTTACTGATGGGTACATCATAAGAAACTGACAAAGCTACTCCTGAGTCACGGAGCTAAGATACTCCTCGTCTGGTGGTGCTCCCTGCTCCTCCTCTGGCTCACTCCACGCCTCCTCCTAGTGGTCGCTCTCTGGAGCCTCCTCGGACTCTGCCTCTAGATACTCCTCTGGATCCTCCTTTGAGTCATCCTCTGGAGCCTCTTCGGGCTCCTCCTCTGGATCCTCATCTCCGAATCTCAAGGGAGCCCTCAACTCCACAAGAAGCCTCCTGATCTTGACATCAAGTGCCTCGAAGTCAGGGGATAACTCCCTCTTCCGGGAGGAACCCTCGTCATGTAGAGTAGGTGTGGGTCCCGACCTTGCGAAGTCTCGGGACAGAGAGAGGTGGGGGTGGTCGTCCTCTGGAGCAGTCACCATCGAGGCATTGCCCCTACTGTCATCCTCTGCTGGCCGGGTCCTCACGAGTTGGAACTGTGTAGAACCCGAATCAAAATCTGTAGCTAGGGGTCGGTGGGACGTAGCCGGTCGCCAAATCCCAATATTCGGGTATGAGGAACCTGCCTCGGCATCATGGCGTCCCTGAAACTCTGGTACGAGTGTCGGGTGATGAACATGCGATAGCGCTCGGTGCTCTCCCTATGGGCGAGAAGGTCCTGCCTCTGCGTCGTGATGTTCGGGGACCACAGGAGCTGGCTCATGGTAAAGGAGGTTGTAGGTCGGAGCAAGGGGAATGACCCCGGAAGGAAGGTATGTCTGTAGTAGTGGGGCCCACATCGGTGGCATCTCACTCACTGGGACTAAGTCCCCAGGTCAGATATATGGCCCCTCTAGTGGACATCCATAAGTGTCGAAGTAGTAGTGAATGGTGCCCACGAATCTCAAGAGGTTAGCTCCCCTGTCAAAGCTCTGGCCAATAGGTCGGATGTAGTCTCCTGCAACCATACGGGCCCATCCCTGCTAGCTGGTAGGCAGTAGTGTAATCAATCGCATAATTTCATCCATACTTGTGGCTCCATGAGGCCTCGCTGCCTCCCACAATCTCCTATAATGTGATAGGAACTCTCCTAGATCATCTCCTAAGCATGGTGCGTATGTCTGGTACTCGAAAAGGATCGAAACAGAGGTAGCTCGTGGGCTCAAGCGTCTTCGGTGCGTAAGAATCATCCTTGCCATCTATAGAAAGAAAAAAAAAATTATGCGTAATTAAACTTCGAGATGTTCTAGTTTCAATTTTGTTGTACAAGTTATTTTGGCCCGGTTGGAGCCAACCTGTTTTCTTTGGGTTTGATTGTTATTTGAGGGAAGGCCCTTAGGGCACAATCCTCTTTTAGAGTTAGGATTTTCTTCGTTTAATACTTATCATTCTCGGATGATTAAATTTTGTTAGCCGATTCACGATTTGTTCTTAAGTTTGGATTCTGCGGTAGATCAATAGTTATCAAATCTCACCGCTATTTATTATGTAATATAGGATATTGGTTTCTTTCTCTCCATCAGAAAGTTCGAGAGAACTCGTTCTACGTTGTGATCCTTTACACTAGGTTCCGCTAGTGGTAAGTATAGGGTCGATCCCATAGGGAGTTGGTGTACTCTCTCTCTCTGTCACAATTTACATATTTTTATAGGGAGCCTGCCTCGGGTAGGGAAGTAACCAAGACCTGAAATAAAATAAAAGAAAAGAAAAAAGCAAAAAAGATACTTGGCTTGGGGTTCAACTTGTTACGCCTTGATCAACTCCTTGTTCATCGGTGCAAATATTCTCGTTGCATACGCATGTCATTGGTTGAGGGCGAGCATAAGAATGAGGTTTTACTCCTACCACCCAAATGCATCACTCAGGCAGCCCCTTTTTAATCGTCACGTAGCCACCGAAGACTCGCCCAACATACATTTTCAGCCCAGAAGGTAAGGGTTACTCACTCCCCTATCCCCCTTACCCAAGATTACTCCTGAACCAAGCTTACTTCAACATACCCAAATAAGTATTAGCGGAAAACACAACAACCATGGGTACACCATCTCAGACGCCCGTCCCATGGCGTTCACACCTACATCACCGCGCTGATCCCTCTGGCTGGCAGCAGGGAGTCACTAACACTTGGAGTTTCCAGCTCACAGTTGTAACTTGATCTTGTCTTAGACTGCTACTGGCCAAACAACACCGAAGACTTGATCAAGTTGTATAGGATTCAGATCCAGCACTTTGGGAACACACACACATGCAACTACGTTGGCCAAGTTAGACCTTACAATGATAAGTTGATTTTAGCTAAACTTGTTTAACCCAAATCAAGTATTAAAATTACCTAGACATAAATAAAAGAAACGAAAAGGAAAAGATAATAGGAAACGTAACAGGATTATAAAGAAAATTGAAAACAATCCATGGCAGGACCAACCCTGACCAAGGCAAATAAATATAAGGAAAATAAAAGGTGCCCGAAGGCTTCGTTTCTGCCTCTCTTAGACTCTCAAAACATCAACTTGTAATATACTAAGAAAAAGAACGAAGATGTGAGTGGTTCGTGCAGCAGCGGCTCTCCTCCACGTACTTCGCGTTATGTTGTCATGCTGATTGCTGCTGTGACCAGGGCTTTATATAGAAGCTGGAGTGGGCTATGAGCCAGACCCATGACGTTCAGGGCAAGCTAGGGTTTCAAGGAATTTATTTCCTTGCATAAATATATCCATCCCTATCGTCAATGAGGTCCAAATCGTGCATATCCATTGTGTAAGGAAATAAAGATTTCTTTCCTTATTTTCTCACGGCTGCCAAGATCTTCCGCACCTTGCACAAGGACATGGTCAAGACGGGCGTCGTATATACATTGCCTTCCAATTTGCCTAAACTTTCCTTTCTTTTGCTCCAAGCTTCTCCAAGTGTTATAAAGTATTTTGGATGAACGTTCTCCTCGCTGTCTTGCTCAAGGTCTTGACTTGTGCATCGTCTTTGTCATCATTTAACTCATCTTGGTGGTGGCTAGGGTTTGTATGGAAGATATTCTTCCCTTATTGAGTGGATCCCTAGTATCTCCAGCAATTGACCGCCTTGATTTTTTTCTTATGTAGCTCTAGAAGGATAAAGGAAATATATATATTCTTTTTTTGTGCTATGTGGTAAGAATCTGCATCCGCTTCTCCAAAGATCTCGTCAAATTTTTCATTTTCAGCTCTTCGTTCGCCAGGTACTCCATCTTGGGTACAAATAGTCTCCAAACTGCTTGCCCAAGGTGTTGCTCAAGAAACCTCGCCTTCCAGCCTTGTAATATCAGGTCCAGATCTCGCACGGTATATTGGTTAAGCACAGATGTTCCTTGCTTAAGGTGTTACAACGCCTGAAATTTGCCTCTTTCACGGAATGTGGCCTGACTTGCCCAAAAATCTTCCCAACTACCTATCTCACAAAAGTGTGTCCTCCCAGACACAAAAACAAAGAAAATAAGACTTGATCTATACATAGACAAGCTCAAAAAGAGCACGAAAAACGGTCTCATCGGGGTGGGGGGTGGGGGGGGGTGGGGGAATACACCAATTCTAACTTTTAGAGTTTTCTCTTTCAAGTTTGATAAATTGTCCCTACGTCCACGGTTCGATCAAGAACAAGATTGAAAATTCAATGTTCTCCTTTCTTTTTACTCGTTGAGTATGAGCCACAAGAATATATCAAAACTAGATATTATCTTGTGTTTACACTTTACTTCTTTCAAAGATTGATAACTACAATCTAAGAAAAAAAACTATACTTTGATCTAAGCTAGATCTTTAACTTTGGTTTTGAAAATGGTTTTCCAGAAACACAAAGGCTTCAAGCAGTTGATAAACACTCAGAGAATTCTGGGTTGAACTTGGAGTGTTTTTGAACATTGAAAGCTTGAAGATATTTGAGTAGAGTAATTGTAGATTTTTCGCTTGAATTCTCATACTTGTTCGTGGAAGTGAAGGTGGTATTTATAACACCATTGCTGGAACTATCCGTTAGAGAGAGAAGAGTCCTTCTTTTTTGCATTAATGGCAGCATTAAATGCATGACATGTTGATGTTACACGCGCCGCCTAAAATGCGTCTTGTTCCACTTTTCATGCTATTTCTCAGTGTAGTTTCCCTAAAAGGAACGATCTTCCGTACTTCTACTTTGATATCTTTGTACTTCATTCCTTAAAATATTCTCTTTGATGTGACAATACACTGAGTGGTTGACTTATGAAAAATTTTGGTATATCAGCAGTCCATCATAGTTATGGTGTGGAACAACTAGCTTGTTCTAAGCTAACAGATTGTTTCCTACGATCTGTCTTTCGAGCTGTCCAATGAAGGATTAATTTGTTTGAGACCAATTTAATACTTTGATTATTCTTCTTGATTCCTGAGCCCATCTTGAGTTATAAGTGAGATAACATGGGGACATATCGTTTTAATAACGATCTGTTGTACGCGTTGTTGCAGTGAGATAAACGACCTGTTTGTTCCAAGATCGTTTACTCGAGATGGCTCAAGTCTTCATTGATCCTATACTAAAGAACAACTAGTTCTATAAGATATGTGGTTTTTCTATCCACCTGTTCTTTTACAAACTACTTCACTGTTCTTTAAAGAACTAGATAAACAGATTATTCCTAAAGATAAGTTTGACACTACAAACATTCTTTTTACATCATCGATCGAATAAAATCTATACTTAGAAAAATGCTAAGTCTAAACCATGACAGGTAGTCTAAACAAGGAAGTACAACTAGTTGCTAAATAGGGACAGATCGTTTAATATCGATCTATTCCTTTACATTTTAGCTAACTGTTGAAATAAGCTTATACCCGTCATTAAAATAATCAATATGTCCAAGAAAGCTTATAAAAATAATACAAATCGTATAACTAACGACCTGCTCCTTTTATAAACGAGATGTTCTTTAAAAGATGATATTGATTACTTGATTTTAAAGAACTTATATTGGCTAAGTGTTATTTCGATAATGATCATTACAAGAACTTATACATAAATAAATTTGTGGGGTTCCCAACAAGAATTCATTGCAAAAACACTACAATGAACAACCGAATAACAATGATTCTTAAAATGCAGTCTCAAATTTGTAAACGATAAATTAGAAAGAAAAACAACCACAAATCAACAACTCATGCAGCTACACTTTTTGGCAAAATAATTCCCAAGATAAAAAAGAAGCACATGACTAACAAATTGAGTTTCAGTTACTTCACATCTTTTGACTACAAACCTAACTCCAGTGGAAACTTCCACTTGTATCTTATAGTAAAAGAACTCTCGATAGTATTCTTCACATGTCCATTTTCTGTTGTCTATTTCAACTAAAATTTTTTGAGTCGCTCGCAATCTAACGAGGTCGTCTAGCAATAATAAGTCAACCCAAACTGTATTCTCAAGAAAGGCTTAGTAGGACAATTTAGTTCATTGTTTGACATGAAAGTAATAAAAGATTGTTTGAAGATTTCTATAGCTAGGCGGAAAATATAAATTGCAATAAAAGATAGGTCCTAGACTAATAAATGCAAGCATAATCGAAAGATATGAATTTAAAGATAGCAATAAATCTTATTCTAAAGAAATAAAGGGAAATCATAATGGAAGAACATTAAAGTAAATGTGACTCGTAATTTGAATTTATTAGGAATATATGAGGGGGAGAGAGAGAGATTCAAGAACATAAATAAATTCAATAAGTAAATCAAACCCGAAAATTGAATTGAAAACGAATTGAATCATAAAATTGAATTGAAGTACTTGAATCCACATCGATAAACGAAAGTTGAAGTAACGATTTGAATGTTGCAACGGTTATCTTTCGGAATCAAAATACTAAACTAACTCGAACTATATGCGAATAACTAAGCTAAAAAGTCATAAATCTCGATCATAGGATGAGGAGTCGAGAGGTACTCAGAAAATAGGTGTGTAGCGAAGTCTGGAATGAAGAAATCACATCACTTTTTTATTGAGAACGAGAGGTCAGCGATCGTGTAGTGTTAGCGACCGCTGACTTGGTGAGTTGTGGGTGATCTGCTGGGCCGTTGGCCTGAATCTTCAAGCCATCCACTGGGGTCAGCGGTCGCTGAACCTGGCTCTCGCTCCTCGCGTGCTACATCGCCCTATGATGTAGCGAGAGGCCATGTCAGCGGTTCCTAAGTGTCCCACGGCCACTGACATGCCTTCTCGACTCTTTTATTTATACTTTCATCATTTCCCGGTCTTTACTCGTCCTATTTTCAACTTTAGTACTTATCGGGCTTGTGATCCTGAAACATAAAAAGGAACGTAAATCGAGCCCAAATCACCATACGACATGGGGAAACTAAAAGAATAAAGGTGATGAATACATGAGTTTAGACGACCAAAAATAGGCTAAACAACCCCTCCACACAAAAACTTTGTTTGTCCTCAAGCATAACTTAGTCTAAAATATCTATAGGAGAAAATTTAACATAACATGCATTCTTGACAAGACTTCAAATCATTAATGAGATCAATATATCTATCATCATGTCACGTCACGTATCATAGAAACAAGTAGCCCACTTTGACTAGATACTCATCAATTCGAACAAACAAAACAATAATGCAAAACGTTATCATTGAAATCACATAACCGTCTAGAGTTTATTCTTCACTTTATTAGCATATCTTTTTCTTTTTCTTTATTCACTTTAAAACATGGGGAATATTAAGGACGATGTTCACCGAGTGTGTACTCTGAATGCTCGGATTTTTTCGGTGTGGTTTCCCATACCCATCTCTTTTGTAAAGTGTGAATTTTCTTAAAGAGAGCGGGGTAGAATCCTTATATGCTCCTATTTTACACGAATTCATAAAGATGATTTAAAACAATGTCAAGTTATATGGTCATTGTCATGAGGTGTGAACAATTAGGGGTTCTCTAATGTATCCTCATGCGGTTTCCCGTACTCTCGACATGTTCTTTTGTATTACTAAGCACAAATACACAATAAGTGGCAACGAAAAACTAGCCAGTCGAATCAATCAATTCATGCCATCATTAATCACTCTTTTGATCATTCTACTAAGATTAATAAACGGGTCTTATGTCCCCATATTTCCACTATCATGTAACGTTTCATAGCACAAATTAAGCTAAGTCAACCAAGTAATTTCAAATTATATCATATCTTGAAAACATTCCATGACTCAATTTAACCACAAGATATCAAGTCCAAGTTTCTTAAGATTAATCAAAATTTTGCACAAAACAACACCAAGAAAAAACGAGATCGAATGCATGCATACATAAGACACCCTCCCCCTCCCTAGTAATAGAGCAATGTCCACATTGCAAAAGTAAGGTAATAGAGAATAAGGTCAAGAAAATGTCCCTATGATGCTGCATTCGGTGTTGAACAAGGAAAGGAAAAACCTAAAAAAGAGGCAGAGAACAGAAAAATAAAAAGGTTAGCCAAACGCATACTCATAAGGGAAGAAAAGGAAATAGAAAATGGGAAATAGCGTGGGTTGCCTCACACGAAGTGCTTCTTTTACGTCACTAGCTTGACGAGATGGTTTAGTTAACCGGGGGTGTCAGAAATTGGCATTGACTCCACAACTTCAGGCATGGAGCTGTTTTCGATGTATGGAATTATGCGATGATAGTTTACTCGAAATAACATCTTCCCCTTTTTTGCATATGTTTTATCACCCCTTGATGGCAGATGAGTGGAACGATCCCTTGGGATTTTATCTTGCTTAGACGTGTTTTAGGTCTAGTGTTTGCGAGCGTGGGGGTAAAGTGGAGTCAGCAGTAGCTGGAAAGTCAGCGACCGCTGGCTCGGGTGGAGGGCGTGGCGCTGGCTTGAAGGTTGGGCGAGCGATGGGCATGGGCTGGTGCTGGGCCAACGGTCACTGAGTTACCAGCGGTCGCTGACTAGGCCTTGCGGCCATTCTCTGCGTCAGCCTATCCGCGGGCGCTGAGGTTGCGCACCCGCTGAGCTTACATCTCGTCGGCTTTCGCTTGTATTTCAAATTTTCTTCTTACTTGACCTTTCTTTTCGTGTCCTTGCCTTCTTCTTTGGTGATGCTTTTTTCATCGATTTCCTGTACTAACATCTCTTCACTACTAAATTCCTGCAAGGAAGAATTCTCGACCAATGAATCAGTAGTATCTATGTAACAACAATTATCAATAAAATTTTCAGATGGTGTAGTAGGACTCATGTAATACCCCGTTCATTTTCGTAGTAGTTAACAAAGTTTGTTAAAGTATTTGAATGAGTCCTAATTTAAAATTAAGAGTTATCAATTAGAGAAACAAACAAAAAACATAAATATTCATTGCATGAAATTAGTGAAAATATTAATCTAGTATTGAGACTTTGTTTCTACATATAGACGAAGAAATTTTACGAAAATCAACGTGTATCTAAAATCATAATTTACTTATCATTATTCACTGAAGATGCGAACTTTTATCTATTAAACTTTAGGTTAAAAGTTTATTAAGAAATGTGTTACCTAAGTAAGGAAGTTATGGATAGGCCAAAGTTTAGCAATCTTATGAATTAAAATCATTAAAATCATTATTCAATTAAAGTTTAATTGATGTAGTTTGAGTTGTTTTATAAACTTGGCTCTAAGAAAAACCTGTGTATGCCATAATTATAGATAAATAAAAGTAAATGTCAATAATATATAGAAAAATAAAATAACAAAGAACAAGCTAAAGCTACACTCTATGCTCGTTATAGACGAGAAAGAAATTGAGAATGGGGTAACAAATCTGCTTGGCAGATTTGCATAGATATTCTCTACAGATTTTTGAAATAAAATATATGCTACAGCCTTCTATTACACCATAAATAATTAATATACAAGACAAATAATGTATCAGAAGAAAAAGAGAGTGATCTGGGAGCATGGCTCGATGGTGAAGATTGACAGGTTGGACAAAGATGTCTTGGTGTACACTCTCTTACTCTTTAAAACCCTACACATTAAATAATGATTAGCCACGCCACAAAAATTAGATTTGCAGTACTAGATGTATAGTAATAGATTTGCAGTAGTAGATGTAGTAGGCTTATGTAGACTGAAAATAGAGATATAGGAGGGGATGAAAGATATTCAAGGATTTAAACACTTAAGGGCATTTATGAAATATCTATATATGCAGCAAAACATACGAATTCCCCTATTTATATGTCTTAACAAACCAGCAGAAATACAACTTTAAACACTCATATGTCAGTCCCAGAAACACTTAGAAATATGAGAGAAAGATATTAAGGAAGAAGTCTTGCCCAAATCATTATCCAAGAAGTGCTCAAGCATCTCAAAAACAGAACGGTTAGGAGTACTTAAGGTACAAGTATCTTATTTTCAGTTTTAATCTTTTAAGTGTTAAATTCAAACCATCTTCTTTACAGACAAATTTCAGAAACTAAGAAAAGTATGTTATGCTCTCTTTTGAGTCTTAACTTTAGAACTCAGTTAAGCTTAGAAACAACCTAGCCATCTATAAGATTTCATGTTGAAGTGTAAAAGCTTCTAAATGATTCTAAGTTCAAGATTTAGCAAAACTCTAAGTTATAAGACATAAATGATACGAAAGCTTTACACTTACAACCATTCTCCAAACAGAACTTAAAATATCGAACTATATGTAGCTTTCCAGAGTTCAAAACATATTCATACTTCTAGAACATAAGACTCAACTCTGTAACGTTTCCAAAGTCCAGTTTAGAAATAAATGTTTTAAGATATCAAAGCTTAATCTCAGAAGAATATTGAACTTGGACTAAAGTTCAAAAGATGTTAGAAATTTCAGATTCAACAAAAGAGACATGACTATAAATCTTAATATTATATCCATCCACATAAAACAAATCAGAAATACCTACAAATGTAACCCGTCACCTGATAACCAAACAGAGCATTTCAAATCTGAATTTTAGAGATATTAGAGATTTGAATCCTAAAAATTAGGAACAAACAGTTAATAAAGAAGAATTTAGATTGAGATTTAGTTAGAGATATTGCCCAAAAACTCATATTAACCCAAATTCAACAATTCCCATCAAAATTTGAAATCACAAATTAGGGGCAGGGTACATAACTCAGAATAATCAAATCTCAACAAAAATTAAAACATGCAGAATGCTAAATACAGAAATAGAAAATAACATCTTTGTTGGGAACCCCATAAACTAATTTAAGTTTTGATGATATTCTCTCGAAAACACACTTAGGATTTCATCCTATAAAAATCATTCTGTTTTTAGTCGGTCAGAAGGACCAGAACGTTAAACAGGCAGAAGCAGGCAGAAAAGATTCAAATAGAACTATCCTCTGTTCTCAACCAGAAAGTGTTGAACCAGATCAACTCAGACAGAAAGTTGAACCAAAGAGTCTCAGACAGAAAGTTGAACCAGAGAGCCTCAACCAGAAAGTTGAAGCAGATCAACTCAGATAGAAAGTTGAACCAGAGAGCCTCAACCAGAAAGTTGAAGCAGATCAACTCAAACAGAAAGTTGAACCAGAGAGTCTCAACCAGAAAGTTGAACTAGAAACTCTCAACCAGAAAGTTCAACCAGATCAACTATGACCAGATCGATATCAACTTGTACTCGACCAGAATGACTACAACCAGATCAACACTCAAATACTGAAATCAGATGATATCGACTAAGTGTCGGTGAATCTCCAAACCTAAACTACGCCTTTCGTACCATAGAAGGAAGAGAATCAATCAAGACAAGAAAAAGGAAACCAGTATCTGTCAAACGATCTGCTTACCATACTTGGAAGATTTTGTCAACCTCATAGAAGGCAAGAGGAGATAAATTAGGGATTCATTATCATTAATTGGCGAAATCACATTTACTTCAAACCAATCAAACCCAACGGTTAGAATTTCAAATTCTACACCTATAAAAGCTCGGAACAAAGACTGGCAGAGTAAGTAAGAAAGTGAGAGCAATATACACATTCAAGATCATCTACTATCTGCAAGCTGTTACTCTGCCCATAAATCATCTCAACCATCGAAGCATGTACTGCGAGAAGATTTCTACGTACCAGATCGTGTTCTGAACCGTTCGTGATCGTAATTACACCTCGATTCAAGTCTGTCTTATCGAGAAAATTACTTATTATTTCATTTGCAACCAACATTCAAATATTACTATATATTAATCAACTATTAAACTGATTTGCAAAAAAAAATCTAAATATTTTAAAGTACTTGATGTTATTTATAAATACATAAAAATATTTACAAATTATAATAAATAAATAGTCTAATAAAATGATGTTGGAACACTTAAAAATTATCCAAATATAAACTATACACATATTTAGGAAATCAAAGATAATTACATTTATCAATTAAAAATGCACTAAATGAAGAAGATCTAAAAAATTGTAAAAATAATGTAATTTGTAGTAGCATTTGTATAAATAATTTTAATTTCACTAGCATACATAATTTAAATATTACTACTAAGCCCCTAATTTTTAAGAGTTTTTAAAAATAAAATTAAAATTGTAATGAATTGTAGTTTCAATTAAGGAAACAATAATAATTTCATCAGCAAAAATAATTTAAATATTATATATTAATTAATAATTTAATTATACAAAAAATTGAAAATTTTTTCTAATAACGGTAAATTATCTTATAACATTTAAAAATACAAAAACATATTTTATAATTAAATTAAATAGATGAATATATGATCTTATAAAGTTATGATGAAAAACTATTTAATTATATAAATCCAAACTATACAATTATTTACTAATTTACAGATTTTACAATTATTTACTATTATATACTCCCTCCGTTCATGACACATTTTTCTTTTTGAGACGTCCCACTAAGATTGGCACACTCCAAAAATAATAAAAATTATCTCTTCAAAAAAGTGTGGACCCTAACACCTTTATAACTTTTATACTACTTTATACACTTTCCTTAATAATCGTGCCGGAAATAAAGGTGTCACGCTTAATGGGACGGAGGGAGTAATAAATTACATTTACCAATAAAAACATAATTAACATTTTTTTTATATTTAAAAACTAAATCGGATAACTAACTAATCAAGTCCACTACTTTGGTGACACATTTAATTTAAATTTATCAAATTAATAATTATTTTAAAATCACTATTAATGTCCACAAACTCAGATTTTGCCCACCACTCTTCAATCTTTACTAGCCACTAAAATAATCTTTTATGACCAATACACGACACACTCACAAAAAACCATGAAACTCAATCCATTATAAATTGAGACCATGTATAGAAGCTCATTATAAAGTTTTTTTTAATGGATGTCTTAATATTTTTAGAGAAAATATTTAAAATTATTTTATTTTATTAAATATAAAATAATAAAAAATAATATAATACAAAAATATGAATCGTTCATATTTATTTTTAGTTAACACAATGAGAGATATTTTTAGTACAATCAACTCTTTGTGAGATAAATTATATGTAAATCAATATTAATTAAAAAAATTGCTCAAACAACTAAAAATTATAACACTTATAAATGTGACTATGTTAATTTATTATATGATTAATTATTTATTATTAGTATTTAAACCAATTAAAATTTATAAAATTACAGAAATAGAAGTGTTCATGATTGTAGTTTAGAACCTAACTCCTTCGAATATTCAAAATCAGAACCAAATCATTTTTAAGATAGTTCACGATTTGGAATCGAACCGTATAGAACGACTAGAATTATATTTATGAACTATCCAAAAAATTAATACTAATATATATGAAAATTTAAAAATTCTTATTATTATGATTATGTAATAATTTATATTATCATTTAACTTTTCAGATTTTTAATGTCGTTTTATTTGTTAATTTTAAAATTAGAATGACTATAAAAATAAAATTTAAATATTATTATATAAAATCACAATGTTTTATTAATTTCCAAATTCCATAATTAAATTTTGATTTTTAATTTATTTTATTATTAATATATTCATAAGTTTTAATGTGTTATTATGAATTATATAAAAATCTGCAAAAACATTTTCATAAACAACAATATCATAAACATAACACAACAATATCATAAACATAATATTGACATAAAGCTTGCCATCTAAGTAATCTAGTCTTTTCAGGCTTTGATTCTATGTTGTTTTTTAGGAAAACTTTAACATGTGTATTGTCAACTTTTAAAGTAAATTTCTTTTTTGACATATTCCCGTGCATAGCACGGGTGCACAAACTAGTTACCTTATTATGCTAGAATTTTGATTGTGTGATTACATGAACACAACCAAAACTTATCATCCTTGTATAATTTTGTCACGCCCGCTTTCTACTAATTCTAGTAAAGCCGGGAACATGACCAATGAAAGAATAAATGACAAGAGAAGGATGATAAATATTCCCTTCATAACATAAAGTAAGGACATATCCCGTAAATCGGGAAGTCAGAGTCATACGCTCGTTACATTACATAACAGAATTTAGCGTTTAGTCTCGGATCTATTACATAAAAGTCTAGCAGCGGAATATGCAGGATCGCGTAATAAAATTCTACGTGTATGAAGACACGTAGAACCCCCAAGAGTCAGCTACTATGGAGTCCGACAAAAGCACGACAAAGCACCCACGTCTTCTTCATTCTTATCCTGCACGTTTAGAAATACATGCAGGGCTGAGTACAAATTGTACTCAGTAGACACGTGCCGAAATCGCACACATACATATATAACTGTCAAGCCATTTGAGTGAATCATAGGGATTTTGTCTCTAAAGCACCTATGTTCACAAAATCATTTCTTGAGAAGGTTCTAAATTGACTGCAGTCCTAGTTCTTTGTATTCAACCATATCTGAAGTTCTATGTGCCGGGGAAGTGGCCACTTCCCACGAACACCTTGACCGGCCAACCCGCTAAGATGACTCACGGTCCTTTGTGTACACTAGTTCGAGTGGAGACGCTAACCCACTAGAACCCGAATTCGATTATCATATAACAGATAGGCATCATACATAAATCGAAAACATTTATGGCAAGACAGTGCTTTTGAAAACATCTCATTTCATTTGAAAGCATACACACATATATTTTCATAGGGTAAAAAAAGCCTACTTGAATGGTCTTGATTGGTGTGTGCCTTGTTCTCGTGATGCGGATCCGACCTCTCGTCGAAACCTTTCATATGAATCTCGAGTGAGATATATATTACGTGAGTATATCAAATAAATTCTAAGTGCAAGGAATTACTATCCCTGGTTATCTCGAGAGTTTAGCCTCGGTCCCTAAAGCTCGACTAGTACACGAGTTCAGGGGTTGTATTTCTAGAAGAGTGGTTTGATGAATTCTAAGTCACCTTTTTTTTTTGATTCGGGATTTGCTATACTCTACAATTAATTGGGTAGGGTAACTAAAGATATTCTTAACTTAATATTTCGATTCCTTAACTGAGGCGAATAAGTTTCTAATTAAGAAAATTTATCATTTAATTGCCGCCATAAGTATATTTATAATTTAATCATTTCTTATGATTAAATTCTAATTAATCCCATAAGTCCTAACTTTTAAAGCTTGAGTTTAATATTTTTGATTCTTAAGTCAAAAATATCTATAAGTCTTTCATAGGTTAAAAATAACCTAGCTAATATATATCTTAGTATGATTCATAATTAAATCAATTCTTAAGATTATATTCTAGTGAACCAATTATAATGTAATTATCTAAATTAATTAGTATTCTACTTCTTGGGCTTGGTCTAAATAAATAGATAAATTCCACCTAATAGAATTATTCATAATCCGTCTACATAATTCATTTAGCCCATAACATAATTTGGTTTAGCCCATTTGATTAATTTAAGTAGCCCAAATCTTTAAATCAATTGGTCCATTATTTACCTAATTAGACTTGGCCCAAATTATTTAACGTGGAGCCCAGTAACTTTTAAGTTGGCCCATACCTAACTAACTCTAGATTCATACTTAGACAAATTTCTACCCCCTTCTCTCGCTGTCCCTCGTCTTTCGCTGTCTCCTTCTCCCGCTGTCTTTCTCGCTGTTCTTTCTCTCACTGCTTCTCTCGCTGTCTCCTCTCGCTGTCTCTCTCACTACTTTTCTCTCGTTGTCTTTCTCTAGCTGTCTCCTCTCGCAGCAGCTAGCTGTCTCCTCTCGCTGTTTCTCTTTCTCTCGCTGTCTCTCCTCTCGCTGTCTCTTTCTCTCGCTGTCTCTTTCTCTCGCTGTCTCTCCTCTCGCTGTCTCTCTTTCTCTCGCTGTCTCTCGTCAGCGAGCTGTCTCTCCTCTCGCTGTCTTTTTATTTTCATTGATTGTTTCATTTTCGATTTTACTTAGTTAGAGAACATTTTAGGATTATAATAATTCCCTCCCTTCTCAATTTCGTTCTATTAATGGAGTCTTATGAATGTTCATGTTTTCAGATTGGTTTCGGTTGGTTCGAGGCATTTTGGATTAGTTCGAGGTGGTTCGGAGTGGTTCGAAGTTGCTCGGAGCTCGTCCGAGGTGATTTGGAGCTGCTCGAGACTGGTTGAGTGGTAGGTGAAGCTCTGTCCTTCCAGACAGCAGCTAGCTGTCGTCTCGAGCTCGTTCTGCTCCCTCGGGAATCCATACTTCTCCAACTAAGTTTCTTTTTTTTTTTTGTTTGAGTTGCATTCGTTCTATTAACTTGGGTGTTGTATGTGGTCTATAAGTAGTCTTAGTTTCGTATTAGGCATTGAACTAAATCCTAGTAGTATGTTTTTCTTAAGTCCATGCCATGCTTATCACAGTTCGGGTTCGCAATATCTAAGTTTTAAGCTGAATATCTAAGTTCACGGTCAGTTCTTAAGTTCAAAATCTATGCATGCTAAGTTCAATCTAGAATCTGTTTTTCACGTGTAATACATATTCCTAAATTAAATTTTAAGAGGCATGATCATAGATGCTAGAGCTTTAAGTTCTTACCTCAAAGCTGTCTCAAATTCTCTTTCGCGCAACACTACTGCTGTTACTTCACCTCTCCTGGTTTTCTTCGAGTCCCAAATTCGGCAGCGTTTTGGTATGGTGATATTTGGGTGTGGGTTGAGTTAAGATTCTTCCCCTTTATATAGAAGATTGAATCCCTAACCCTTACTAATCTTATGCATTAATTGCTTATTCTTTTGGATTTGCAGGCATGGCGATTGGTGGAGACTGGAAGCGTCACTGGTGTAACTAGCAGATCTTGGTGATTGGTTGGAGCTTGAAACGTTGCTAGTGTAGCTAGGATTAGTAGGGAGCAGGCTACGTATTTAGCTTCTTATTACACGCTAATGCTTTTCTTAATCTAGTTTATGGAATTGTGGGGAATCTGAATAGTTGCACGCTTATTTCTATAACATTCTAATCATCATTACATCGGTACTTGTTATATGTATATATATTTTTTCGTATATCTACATGTGTACAGTATATGCTTGTGTGTTATTCTATGTATCTAATAAATCATACCACTCAAATATGTGTCACTAATCGTACTTCTCATTATAACAATTAAGTATTTGTTCTATTTTAGTACTAATAATGGCACTAATCTTATTAGGCATAAATCACTCTCAATGGACATCCTTGTGAATGACATCCGATTAAATGATGATATTAACTATTTAATTACTGAAATGCTCGTTATCCTCAAACTGTTATAAAAATGTTGGTCTCGTAATTTAATCCGAGTACGAGAAATTTGGGGAAACATTAGAGCTTAAGGAAATTTTATTTAGGATTAAAAGACGGGATATTACAAATTTATTTAGTATGTTATCATGTTGGTCGTGTTATTACACGAACATAACCAAAACTTGTCATGCTTGTGTAATTTCTTTAGTATGTTATCATCTTGTTCGTGTAATTACACGAATATAACCAAAACTCATCGTGCTCGTGTAATTACGAACAACAATGGTGACAGCAGTGGTGATGGTTGCGGCAACGGCGGCGGCGATATGACGGTAGCGGCGACGGCGGCGACGGCGGCGACAATGATTGACTATGGTGGCAACAAGGAGTATGAAGTTTAGGTAACTTAATTTTTTAAACATAATTAAAAGTAAGGGTATTAAAATATTTTTGCACAAAAAGTGGCTATATTTTATTATTTTTTTTTATAAGTGACTATAATTTACATTTTTGTATGAGAAATGACTATTTTGATATATTAACCATTAATATTATCCAACAAAAAAAATTATAATAACTCATACACTCACGTGAACAAAAAAAATTATAATAACTCATACACTCACGTGATATTACCATAGAACACATATATCTTCATATATTCTTCAATTGTCAGTAGATTATTGAATATATAATAATTGATCTCCAAAATTATATGGACAATGTTTGTCGGTATAATTATATTGAGAGAAGGTCAATTGATGATCATAGCTGCCATGTACTTTTATTGTTATTTGATTGGACGACCATAGGACATTTAGAAAATTATATATTCGCATTTCTCTTTTATTGCAATAATATATCATTGGTAACATGACAGCAACTTTGGTGTACTATGCCACTATTATATGTCTCCCTAATGTATAAAACTCTACATGTATGTAACATATATATCATGTACGAACACATTCAAACATACACATATGTACAAGAATATTTGTCAAAATCATGTATAGTCAAGTACACAGTCTAATCCGATCATGTACAATTTCAAGGAGAAGATACTACTATATTTTTCTTCTACTCTTTGTCATTTTATTTATTTAATTCAAATGGAATATTCATTTTTTTTTACATTTAATTTGCCTTCATAATTATGACTTTATTATTATGAGTATTATTTTTGCAAAATGATGATTTATAATTTTTGTACTAATAAATAATATTAAATAAAATTAAATTGTCAAAATACTTGGACACAAATTTTGTTCGAAGACAAAGGATCTGAAGCGAAAAACAAAGATATATATAGAGAATATTTTATGCATCCAAAACGGTTTGTGCAGCAAAACTACAGATAAATTGTCATAGTACGGTAAAGTTTACCTTGTTATTGATTATACAAACTCATCTCATGGATGGCTATGCCTAGAAGTTTGGATCGGTTATTTCAGATAATTACTATCTAAACAGATAAACCGACGATAACCATAATTTTTGGATAGCGAATTGGTTATCCACTACAAAAAAAAGTCCCACTGGCGACGGATTTTTCCGTCGTTAACTCAAAAATTCCGTCGTCCCGAAGGGCTAACGACGGACTGGTCCGTCTGGATTTTGATCGTCGCTAGCCCATCTAACGACGGAATATATGGTCCGTCGTTAGCTAACGACGGACCATATATTCCATCGTTAGGTCCACCGTCGACGGCGCCGGAACCTAACGACGGACTTGGAATCCGTCGTTAGCTTCTAACCGTTAACTTAACGACGGATTCCATGTCCGTCGTTAGTTTTTAATTTTTTTTTTTAAATTTTTTTTTTTTTGTATTATCCTAAACCTGTCACAACAAACAAACAACACAAATACAAACAAACATTCAATGATAATTTAAAATCCACAAATCGAACGAAATTCAAAATGAAACGCGCGTATTTAATATAATAAAAACATCAATGTTAAAAGTGTAAATACAAATAGTAGTATATAAGTATTAGTACTACAATAAATGTATGTGAAATCTCGTAACTAGCTATTAGAATCGGGAAAATGGGGAGGCTGATCAGACTGGGGAGGGGGAAACTGGGGAAATGAAGGGCCGCCACCCTGCTGAGACTGCATCCAGGCCAGCATCTGCTCGTACTGAGTCTGTAGACGATCCGTCTGGTCGGCCAATCTCTTCTGCTCAGCTAGGTAATCCTGGCGCTCCTTCTCCTGCTCCTTGACCTGGCGGCGTAGCTCCTCAAGCTCGCTCTTATTGCCTCGGGAGGCAGACGATGATCCAGCGAACCTGGAGGATCTTAGAGCCTTCCCTGCTGATCCCGTACCGAACAACCGCTTCTTCTTGTCCGGGGCATCGAGAACCTCCAGGAAGAGCTCGTTCATGTCCACCGAGTCCTGGTCCCCCTCAGGAAGCTGGGCACGCTCCTCATCAGCACGGGCAAACACCTGAGTCTGCATATACACGAGAAATGAACATTTTTGTTAATAACATATTATAAATATTGAAATTATAAACAATACATATTACGTTGAACTTAATTAAGACTTACCGCAATAGCCTCCGATTTCGCATCGGTGTACGTCCCGTCTGCGTACCGATGCTCATCGAGGAAGGAGTCGAAGACACAGTGTATCGGAGCTACTCCCCTCTCAACTCCCTAAGCATGACAGACCAATCGAGGTTGTGTTATTAAAACATGTGTATATATATGAATTAAAACTATAAAACACTATAGAAATTGTAAATTGAAATTACCTTTTCCTCAGCTCGTTGCATAACGGACTTCGATCCCCCTTATGCTTGATAGGACCAGTCCCCGGTCCCTGAGGCTCAGACAACCGGTTGCGCCTCGCTGACTGGGATTTAGCGACGACATCATCCCGAGACCAGTAAGCGAGCCAACCTGCCCAAACCTCATCGGTCCACCATCCCGGCTTTCCACCTCTTGATGGGGGATCATTCATCCTCCTCTTGATCCTGCAGATGTAATCCTTGTACCTCTCCCGGCACTTATCGTACCACAGCTGTCGAATTTCGGCATCGATCTCCGGTGCCCAAGTAAATTTTTTCTAACATTCAAAATGTGTGTTAGAAATTGTAGTATATAACTTCAATTTATAATTTGAAAGTTTTGTGAAATTTTCGAACCTTAAACTCCTCCCAGTATCTCTGCCTCACGTCCTCAGGCGTCAGCTTCCAGCTGAATCCAGTCGGATTGGGAACAATCTTAAATTGTTCCTAGATGTAATCAACTGGGTCGGCATGCGGGTAAAATCCCCTACATAAGTCATTTTTGGTTGATTTATATTAGTCTTTTGTATAACTTATTAAATATGTGTTAAAAAAGAATATGTGATTAAGTTTACGTACCCCAGCTCACTCAATGAGAGAATGAAGTCCCCTGTGGGTCTCCGCTCCCCGTGATCAGTGTCGGAGCCAGATGACTGACCACCTAAGTAAATGCCACCAACTTGGTGGCTCAGACCAGTCGCGGACTCATATCCAGATGATGAGCTCGGTGAATTACCCCTGCCGATGGACAGAGAAGAACGTCGTGCACCCCTTCCGCGAGGGGTGCCAACATCATCTCGTGCAGATCTCCGACTCGAAGACATCTATTCAAGTGAATATTTATAATAAATAAGTTGCAATTACAATATATAACCAAAAAACGAATAAGTTGAAGTTTTATATATTGAATATAGAATGAGTTGCATTTGTAAGTTGAAATTCGAATGTGGTAAGTTCAATAGAAGACGAGATAGTATCTGCCAATTATTTGGACTTGAATAGAGGAAGGGAATATCATTTACAATGATATTTAATGTTTTGTACGTCATTGATTTGAATTTTCTGAATTTATATTGATGGTTATTTAGTTTGATGCAATGCATTAGGATCATTTGAGACATTTGGGTCATTAGGGTTGTATGTATAACAAGCCAGCTAATGTCATCTAATGTATAACCAAATCATCTAATTAATACCCTCTGTGAAGGTATAACAAGTCAACTAATGTCATCTAATATATAACCAAATCATCTAATTAATACCCTCTGTGAAGGTATAGCAAGCCAGCTAATGTCATCAAATTGTCCCAAATTACATGTCATATATCATCACAATATATATATCAAAACATAACGAGGTCCATAGAACACAATTACAATTGTTGGGAGAAGATCCTTAAGACGTAATCAAAATCTATCCCAATGGGAGAAGATCCTTAAGAAATTAATTACGTCTATCCCAATGTCATATATATAAGCAAAAACGTTATATTAAATTACCAAAATAGTAACAATTAGGTGTAGATAGTATAAATTAGTCTCAATTAGGTGTAAATAGTAACAATTAGTCATAAATAGTAACAATTAGGTGTAAATTACTATTTATTACATCTAATTAACTAATTATTACATCTAATGAACTAAAAAATTACCTTTCACTTGAGGCGGCGGCACGGGAGCGGCAGAAGGCGGCTCCGGAAGGCTGAAGAAGAACTCGGGAGGCGGAACGCGGAGGGAGCAGTCCAGAACGCGGCGAACTGTGCAGCTACACCACATGTATAATGAACAATAATTTATATAATTATTTCATAAATACAATAAATAGTATGTATAAGAAGGCGACGTGAAAGAAGAAAAAAGGTCTAATTACAATATAACATAATGGTGTGTCAATCTTCAACAGCAACAACCACATAGCTAACAATTTCCACATGTCCTAATAACATCCAAAATTTAGTCAAACATTCTCAAACTTTGTTCGTCACTCAACACGTAAGAAAGTAATGAAAATGGGAATAAGGACAGAAGTTGAAGCACAATACGTATTCACGTTTATAAAATTTCAATCGTCATGCATCAACCCATACTTGCTTCTTATATGTAGCTTTCATCACCTCCATTTCCTAACAACAAAATCTAACTTGATTGTGTCCTAATTTTTCAGATTTTCGAACTTAATTTGCACACAGAAGGACAAATAGTTTAACTCTAAATTTGAGCACAGAATCTGTTCAATTACGAGTAATATTTGCAAATTAATAGAAACACATGAAATTAACATAATTCAAACAAAGGTCTCAAACAAGAAAAGAAAATCAATTTCTTGAATCAACTTACACCCAAATGTACGATTGCAGCTCTCAAGGGACTTCACTAAGGCTGGACGCAGCCGGCAGTGGGCGGAGGTAGCAGGGAGGCAGCGGGGAGGCGGCGGGGGGCTTATGTTATCTTCTCCGGCGAAAGAAACGGGAACAATTAATTTAGAGAATAATGAGATAGAAGGGAGAAGGGAAATGGAAGGGAGAACCTTACCTGCGGCGGGGAGGCGCGCGTGGACCTTCGAATCGCCGGAGCAGTCATCGATTTGGTTTGGGAGAGAAGCGGGTGTTCTGTTTTCGCGTAAAGGGCAGATATTAAGGGCGGGGCGACGGACTGGACGACGGACCAGTCCGTCGTCCGCGATAAAAATAATTAAAAAAAAATTATAAATGATAACGACGGAACTTTCTGGCGAGGGACTGGTCCGTCGCCAGTTCCGTCGCTAGATTTGGTGCCAACTTACGCGCCAAAAAATCAGTCGCCAGTCCGTCGTCAGTACTATTCGTTGAGTTCCGTCGCCAGTCCGTCGTCAGCTGACGACGGATTCTATATCCGTCGTCAAATCCGTCGCCAATCTTAAGTTTTTTTGTAGTGATCGGATAGTGTTTTTGGTCATTTTCAGTTATCAGATATATATGGTAACCGATTGGATATAATCGAAAAATCAAAATTATAGAAATTTAAATTTAAAATTTATATATTTTATTTTTATGAACATATTTTATATTTTTAATAATTATTTGATATTTATTTTTATATACATATTTTTTTATTTTTAATAATTATTCCATATTTATTACTAGAACATTGAAAAGAAAAATAGTTGATATTAAAATTTATTTAATTTTAATTTAGTTTTTATTATTTTATAAAAAAATTCGATTAATTTGGATATTCGGATAACCTATTAGACTAATTCGGTTTAAAAATACAAAATTTGTTACTCTCTTCAATATTCTATCATTATTGATTCAATTTGATCAAAATTGTAAGTAAATTATTAACTTTTAAGGAAAAATAAAGAGATAGATGAATATGAAATGATGAATAATAATTAATATAATTATTGGAAAAAATTAAAAAAAAATAAAACTATATCCCCTATTTTTGAATTTATCAATCTTAAAAATTAATTAAAAATGATCTTAAATATAATTCCATAATGGACCATAATATTATTTATAAAATTAAATTACAATATATAAAATTTAAATAAAAATAATTTAAAATTTGATTGTGGAACAGAAAAGGTGACAGAACGGAACACTGTCTCTTATTTATGAATATCATACCAAGACTTTCGACGTTGAGCTTGGTGCATTATATTTTCTCGATAACAATTTGCATGTCCCTCTTTTCATGCTAGATAAATAATAATATCAATAATAATAATAAATTCGGTCAAAAACTGTGTTTCACAAATAATAATATTAACAACAACAATAATAATAATAACAATTTGTATATAAATTAAAACCTTTTATAGCAAAAATGCATTTTTATATATATCAATAATATCCCTCATTCTCTAATATAGAGTCAATGAATTAAGCACCCCCACCTCATTAATATTCCTCCTCTTCTTCCTCTTCTCTAGGCTCTAATGGAAGAAAGCCACCGAGAACTGCAGATGCTCTCCGCCGCACCATCTTCTTCCGGATTCAAATCGAGCCACCAGCCATCGCTAGACCTGCAGCTATCGATAAGTATGAGCAAGCCACCGGCGTCGGTGATGAGGAAGATGAGGAAGCAGCAGTACAGCAAGAGCAAGGAGGCGGTGGAGGCCCTGCGGTGGCAGGCGGCGGAGCAGATACGGCTGGCGGCGATGGAGAAGGCCTACGCTGAGCGCGTGAGGGAGCTGACGAGGCGCGAGATGGAGCTGGCCCACTCCGACTTCACGCGCGCACGCGCCATGTGGGAGAGGGCTCGCGAGGAGCTGCAGAGGGCCGACAGGATCCTCAAGGACAGAGCCGCCGCCTCCGCCTCCGCCGCCGCCGCCGCTTCTACTTGCATGGAGATCACTTGCCACTCTTGCAGCCACAAGTTTCGACCTTGATTATATATAATTATAAATAAAATGCTAATTAAATGTTCTACTACTACTTCCAATCATTCATTTAATTATCTTAGATTAATGTATGTATGTGATCGCTGAGGTTGGTCTAGCTAGGGACTAGGGTAGGGGGTGATGATGATTCATATATGTATACTACTCTAGTTTTGTTTATGAATGCGGACAGAAATTTCTGCAGCCTTACTTTAATTTTCGTTGCAACCTAATATGGGAGGATATTACCACCAAGAAAGATCAGATTTTTCATGTGCAGGTCAACAATATATATATAATGAGTTAATTTGTTTTTCTTGTACTTAATTTGATGCTTTTTGTAATTTGTTCCATACGTACGTCCATGTTTGAAGACGTGTACTAGAAAAGAGCTAGCGTTAGTTGTTGTGGTAAATTAGATATATCAGCATGTATGCAACACTAAATAAATTAATTAATCTGACAAATCCAGAGCAGAAGCAGTAGGACTACTTTTCTGAGTGTATATTAATGTCTTGTTTTATACTCCATAGGTTATAGGTAGAGTCTGGACTAGAGAGAAAGGGTATCACTTATCAAGAGACCAAACGATAGATTGTGTTATTATTATATTATTACACCATAGGTCCATAGTAAACGAAAACTGCCAGTTCTAGTTCTAGCAATAGACATTATAGACTCCCTCCCTCCAACTGTCAGTTCGATCGTACTACTACTTAAGAACGAACACACACACACATACATACACACGTAACGCTGAATTACATCTCTCTTAAAATATTAATTATATATATATACACACGACAACCAGCCGTAGCTGTATACAATTTGTATTCTAACTGCTAAACTTTAGTTAAAGATGGGCAGAAAAACACCAAACACCCACTACCAATGTCTGTGATCCAACACTAAAAATTAATTAAGATTTCTGGATAAGATGATGATATTTCTATTAACAGGCTGAGGCAGCACCCCATTTGACATGTTTCAACCATGCCACACTAATACACTATCTCATGACACTCCTCTCAAACAAATTAAACAACCTAGCTACCAATAATATTAATTAATTTACCCAACACACACGCACACTTTTTGCTTATACATAGCAGAAGCCAGCCAGGAAGAAGGTATGGGAACTAAAAAGGGGGATTATATTTCAACTACTGTTGTTTTTACCTATTATTATCATTATTGTTATTCCACCTTTTCTCCACATTATGCTTCCCATTCTGCAATGTCTCCATGAAATAGATATATGCAAGCACCAATTTTTTTCTTTTTTTTGAAGATTATTACATACATATGTATATACACACACGCTATGTATCAAATTTGTAATGCTGCAGCAAGTAGTCATGTACTTGATTTTTGGCTATGAAAAATACAGAGAAATGCAATAGTATAGCAAACAAGATTGGCATGGAAAGCTCACACATCACACACTTATGAAAAAGGTGTAGGACCCCTGCATGGTCTTATAGTATCACCATCGTCAAACACAGTATTATTAATTATGACAAATCCTTAACAATTTTTGTCCTCTCATATTGTCAGGACGTGCAACACACAGTAACTTATACAGTATACTTGCTTAATTAAGTTATTATTGTACTACTATATCAATATAAGTGCATTATTTACTTGCGATAATGGCATCCGAGTGTGTGTATATATTGGAAATCGTGGTTGCTTAGGGACGTTTCGTCGGTTATTTAATTAAGTGATTTAATATTTATTTTTTATAATTAAATGTCGTAAGATCGATCTATATTTTAAGTACATGATTGTGGTATATTCATATTTTCTAAATTGATTCTCGGTGAGTGAGAATTAGTGGATTGAAGTTGTCACTTGTTATAAAGTTATGGGTTGGACCTAAGTTTGTCTTGAGTCAACCTAAAAAATCATGTTGGACCATATTTTTGGGACCCAATACACGTGGCTCAACTAATTAGGACTCTTATATGTACACGGGAGTGTCTAGATACATTATCAAGTCGGACCGAGTGGACTAATATGTCTAGATCTATTCGCATTAAACGGTGTTATAACTAATATTCAGATGTGGAAAAAATAAAGCACAAATGATAAATAAAAACGAACAGAAACACACGATGTATAGTAGTTCATTGACAATGTGTCAACTATACGTCCTATCGAAATAAAGATATCTTAGTCACCGGAGAATAAAAGATATAAATTATAGAGAAAATACAATTATGGTATTTCTCACAAGATTACAAAGTAGACATGGATAACAGATTACAGTTGTGTTTTTTTTCTCCTATGCACAATTACAAGTATTTATAGACATAAAATTTAACCCTAGTACAAAAAGTCCAACAACTCAGGACCAAACATGAGGCCCAATAAACTTATCAATTTTAGATTTCGGACAAGGTAGTTAAAATAGATCGACAAGCAGTGCAACTAGATATAGTAACGAGTTCAGATAAAGCATCTCGATATAATGACCTCCTTCCAAAGTAGCAACTTGATCTTCCACTCATCGATTTGTTTTGCAACACTAAGTAATCTGCTTACAATAGCCAAGTGACATACTCAGATGGACATCGATCTATCCTAAACCTAGATGGACATTCAATCTGCTCTAATCAATCTACTTGTCTTCAGTGAGCTAGATGATTCAAGGCGTTACAACAATGAGGTCAGTTGCAACCCCCATAACTACAACTCTTTGCAATTCCTTGCAAGAGCATAGAACTTTTTGCATAAACATCTCTCTCGAATTTTCTACATTCTCTTTATTAATATTGATTTCATTTTTAAGAGCTCAGTCCTCGCCAAATCCAATTCGCCGGAGCTTAGTTGTTTGTGGTGCTTCTATCATTGAGACAAATGTTGGAATCATGGTTGGTCAATCATATTTGATAGGTTGTTTAAGTGACACAATATTTATTTTGTATAATTAAAAATTCTAATTAAGATCGATCTATATTTCAAATAGAGGGTCATGATATATTTATATTTTCTAAATGAATTTTCTATGAGTAAAAAATAGAGAATTAAAATTGTGACTGAGCTACGTGTTAAGTTATTATATTTTTTTTTATTATATTTCAAGTACATATTATTTCTATTATAATCTTGGCATTTTTCTCTCGACACCATTTCTCTAACAATATAAAAAATTGAAAGCTTTTTGTTAAAGCCACGTTGAGAAAGTAAGTTACATGTGGCAAACATTTCCGAATTGGGGGATCACATGTATATAATAATTTGAATGTCCCATTACGAAGTTTTGATGGCATGAATTTTATATATTATGATGGAGAATTTTAGGCATTCTGAGGAAAATTTCCTGGTTAAGAAAGATGAGGTGATGATTTTTGGATCATTCATTACTTAGAACCCTATTTATAAAGTGCAGAGCAGAACATGGAAATGAGCTGAAGGTGGGCAACTTCTTTCATTTTTTGTGGGACTCAATCACTGACAATATGGAAATGAGCTGAGGGCAACACCATAGCATTTGAAATGAGAGAGAGAGAGAGGTCATCTGCAAAAGTTGAACACATATACACATATATTATAAAAAGGACAAGGAAAAACATAAAGTTGTTAATGATTGATTCTAATCAAATGTTGAATAATCTGGTCCATTCAAAAGGGTAACCTTACCCCATGCTTATCACAAAGCAGCACTTGCAATGTTTAGCTAGACAGATCAGAACAAGTATACTGTGATTCTTAATTATATATATTCCACACATTTCATCATCATTTTTCATGCACAAACAAAGTAATTTTGGTTTGAGTCTAACTTGGAACACTTAATTATTTACAAATGAAAAATATGTTTGGGATCTTGAGAAGGTAGCGTTGGCCCAGAAAATGAAAATATGAAGTCTCATTCACAATAATTTAATGAAAAGGCAATGCATTGAGAAGTTAACATCGAAGTTGAATTAGTGAAAATGGTTGCAACATCCATCTAAATCAACCAGAATAATAGTAACGTCGCTTTCATGTATGTATACTGCTCCAGGAACAGCTGATTCTGATTGTATTTTGGGCATGTGCAAAAGAAATTAAGAATAATAAAATAAAATATTTTTAATTTTATCACTGGATCTCATTTTGAAGCAGCAACTTTAAAGGTAAGTCATCATTTGTGTTACGTTCAAGGGTGACTTCTACTTTTACTTGTGTACTACAATGATAAAGTACGTAAAATATCAATCTTGATATTTTTTATTGCATTAATAAAATCGTAATATGTGATATAATTAATTATTTTAGGGCATGTTTGATAGTCAAGATAGGATATAGCATGATAAGATTAAATTTGTATGGTGTATAAAGATTATTTTTATCTCACCACTTCCTTATAATTAAAATATAGGAGAAAATTGTGTTTTGGCACGGGCCTAGTGTTTAATAGCAGACCGACGTATTAATTACATTTGCTATCAAAGACATGATTTGATAAGATAATTTAATCTAATCCTATCATATTTTACCTACCAAACAAGGCCTTAAGATATAAAAAATATAATTTCTTTATATATATCATAAATTTGAATCATAATTATGCAACATGTTACAATTTTGTTAATACAACTTTTCTAGGCGCCTAATTAAGGTGCGTGATATTGTTTCCTAACTTTCTCTATTTTATTAGTTTCTATAATTTTATGATATTTATAGTTGATGAAGTTTGTTATTAAGACAAATTAAAACAAATTTACACAAAAACAATTAAAAGCAAAAAAAAAATCAATATCGATATCGATATTAACAATGCATATTTATACTTAATGCAATATATAAGATATTATAATGCAAATAAATGGATAAAATATTACAAGCTTAATTATGTTATATATAAATAATGCATATTCATTAGTAATCTGATGCAAACTGTATGAATGTTAATTGCTTCTATTGCATATATGTATAAATTATACAATGCATATAATCACAAATTACAATGCATATTTTGTACAAAGTACATGGTATAAAGAACTAATTACGGTACAAATTATAATTGTTGCTAGCCCCCGCATGAATATATAGAAGTCTATTGTGTTCCGCTTGCGCTGATAGCGAACAAATGAGGTTTATGTCCCTTCGATTGTTGGATTGAGTTCAAAACCCGAGGGAGAGAAAGTGAACGTCGGTGAGGCAGTGGGGGACGAGGCAAGTAAGGAAGGAGGTGGCGGAGGTGGCGATAGAGGAGGGGGAGGGTTTGGAGGAAATGGAGGGTGGGGAGGGAGATGTTGGATTGAACGTTCGTGGTGGTGGAGTCCGAGTATTTAGCGTCGTTTTTGTTAATGCTGGTGTTGGAGAATATGGACTTAGGAGGTGAAGAAAGGACGACGAGTGTGGAATCGGAGGTGGCGTTGCATAAATATACGCGAACCAACAACATTGCAAACATTGCATTGTATTATACAATATGGTGCAAAATATTATGAAAAACTGAATATTATTGGGCTCATTTCTCCCTAAAAAGACCTTATTAAGGGGAGGGGAATCTCACCATATATTTAGGTTTTAGACACAATTTCTTATCAATATGGGACAATTTTAACAATTATATATATATATATATGTAGTATTGCACTGTATAATTACACAATTTGTATTATATATATATATTTGCGTAATTTGGAATTAAAAATATTAGTTTTAATTTATTTAGCAAATCGTGAATCTAGAAAATGCATTAATTAAATGGGTATTATACACAAATGAAATTATTCAAGTGTTATTGGGCCAAAAAATTTCTCCCTTAACTTAACCTGAGCTATATCATACTTTTATGTAATGTACTATTTGCGCCATAATATTTTTATCTGGACTATAATAAAATATATTTAATAATATTATATAGTATAATATGCACAGCATTCTAGTTTTCATTAAATTATGGAATGGGCTTTAATAAGTCCACCAGTACTACAATTCTGACATAGGTTACGAATGGATGAGAAATCTAGCTTATAGATTTTAAACTTAATACTATAAAATTATGAATATAGAAAATTATATTTATAATAAAAGTATATTTAATTATAAATATAATTACAAAAGTATAATTATAAAATATAATTTATAAATTATAATTTCACAATAAAATAAAAGTTGTTGGTCCTGAAAAGGGTATTATACTTTATGGGGGAGTACACCAGTTTTTTGAAATAGATAACTCTTTCAAAACTAATACTCTCTCCGTCCATAAAAAATCTTGTCATTTTAACCTGACACGGGTTTTAATAATGTATTTTGATTTTGTGTAAAAGTATAAGATGAGTGGAGTTTGAGACCCACCATATTTATTATTTTTAAGTGATTGTGTATATTGAGTGGAGTTTGAGTCTCACATGATTTATTATTTTTAATTGAATTGTGTGTATGAGTTGAGTGGGTCCATTTGCTATATATGGAAAGTTTGAAATATAAAAAAAATTTGTGGATGGACTAAAATGACAAAATGTAAAGAACTTTCGTGGACGGAGAGAGTAGAATATATGAGGATAAATTGAACCATGGAGGTTAGTTCAGATTTTTGAATGCGGAAATATGGCAGGAAAATCGACTCTCTTAGATATGAAAAAAAAGATCTTTGAAATATGCAGTGCAAGTTAGGATACATTAAAGCAGTAAACACCATTGGTAGTTTGGAGATAAAACCTCCTACATCTATGACATGGATGTGACTCGAGAGTTTCCAATAAATTAGAGAGTGTGTTGTATGTGTTTATCAATTGGATTGTTCACAAGCTAGAAATAAAATCTCTTATATTTTCTAACAAACCAAGTATTTCTAGTGAAAAAGAAAGCCAGAAGAATAAGAACTCTGATAGAACTAGCTTTGGGTGGTGTCGAATGCTTTTTAGATCTTGTATGATTGCTCTTGTACTTAGTGTGCGTGTTTCTTGTGTTGCTCTTCATTTTGGGGTAGGTATTTATACACCCTTTTAGAATTGGATAGTTTTTGAAGCAGATTTTCCCAACTTGGTAAGTTAATGTTGAAAGATCTTTCCTTAATCTGCTTATTGTAGTAATAAATAGAGATTTTATTAGATCGAGATATGAGAATACAATGTTTGGAGATTACAATAATAACACAAAATTAGTCAAGTCAAGGAATTCCACTTTCCGCAAGACGAGATACGCCCCGACTAGTGCTCACAATTCGACGTATCGTCCCCAAAGATAAAACGACTACATCTCTATTGAAATCAGCACCGAAATTCGAAAGGGCCCCAGCAAACTTAACGAGGGAGAGAACCGAGATAACTATGTAATTCCTATATAAAAACTAGTATGAGAAGAAGATTTAAAGAAGAGAAGAGAGCTAATGTTTTTGGTGTGTCTTCAAACTCTCAACAAACACTCCTATATATAGTCTGATGAGGGAAAGTAAAAAGGTGGCCCCATAATAGCACCAATCGTGCATGCCTCTTCATCTCATTATGGCATAAATGCCATGAAAGCTAGCAACTGTTACAAGAACCTCAAGAGCCATAATGGGCCTTTGTGACATTTGAGATGGAATGGGCTTTTCAAAGTTGGCCAAAAGAATGAATAAAAATTGATCCAACATTTGAGCTAAAAATCTAAATTATCAACATATGTGCTTAAAACCTCCAATTAAAAATTCCCAAATCATTCTAAAATATTTGAACAAGACCGAGAGAAACGATTTTTAAACATGCTTCAACTATTTAATTTTCAAAGAATTAAATATACAACCACCAAATTAATTAAGAACCCTACAAGTTCAAAATCAAAATTTCCAACAATCCCCCAAATGAGTGAAAATGCATATGCATGAATGCAGACACAAGCTCAATTCTCATGAGACAATACCGCATTTGAAAAGGTAACTTATGGTTTTGAACCTTCCATAGTTAACACCATTGAGCATACCGGAAGTCCTAGTGGACGCGATGCCTTAAACTATTCATCCTTAGTGTATACCGAGATAATGGTATTAACACATTACCACCACGACCTCATCAGTTCTCACGTTTGGGTCCATTTCGGCCATGTACACCCTCTTTGGATTTATAAGTGACTAATCACATGAAGCGGCCTCACTTCTCACTTATATAGGTGACTCTTATCGAGTATCTTGTCATACTCATTTACCAAAAATCATAAAAAATCAAATGACTTATCCTCACCACATTGAAAGTCTTCAACACTCATTTGCTTTCTAGATAAGGACCGAGTGTTACAACATGCACTCATATAATTGAGTGTTCCCATTGAACCAAGTTCTTGGGATCTCCAGTTATCATGGTTGGATTACCATTATACTCATCCTTAAGATGTGGATTTTAATCTCATTCCCTCTAGTAATTTAACCATTTTATCACAATTCAAGCATTTAGTTAACGGACGCTATGTTATCTATTGATCTTAGATAATCAACTGAGATAACACCACTCATGATCAACTCTCTAACGGTATTATGACGATATTGTATATGTCGAGATTTATCGTCATACAACCCATTATGTGCTCGCCCGATATGAGGGGCTCACTAAACCGCATGATCCACATGTTTAATTAATCACATGAATAATTAATTCTTATGCATATAGGATAGTATAAATGCGGAAAAATAAAATTTATACCTTCTCATAAACAAATCCTCCGCTTGTGGAGAAACGATTTGAATCGTTAGCTATTGAACCGCAATCCACACCGTTCGAAGCTCCTTCTAGATCTCCTTGAATCCAACCCTAGAAACTTCTATCTTATTCTCGGTCTACTTACTAGAATATCGTGTGGGCAAAAATATCTAGTATTTAGGAGAAAGGAAGAACGGAAAAATTAAATGTTGGAATGCTTGTAATTTTCGAAAAAATTCAAGAGATAAAACTCTTGAAGTGGCCGAAAATAATGAGGGAGAGAGTGATGATTTTCGGCCCTCTCTCTCTTCTCCTTTTATAGACATTGTGGGCTAGGATATGGCTTATAAGGAAAATGAATTAGATCTCAAATAATCCATATCCACACCTTTATCTCTTGCGGTTACAACTATAATTCAAATTGAATTCCAATTTGAATTATATTAAAAATTAATATGGGCTTGGACAAATCCATAATTTAATTAAATTAATTTCCAAGTCTACTTTGGGTCCAATTGAATTTAATTAATTGTTTGGCACACCTTTAGACTTAAATTAATTAATTTAAATTAATTTTTCCTTCAATTAATTACTCCATGTAAATGCAATAAATTGTGGTTCTATTATAAATATTTATCGACTCCATCATAGGATAAATATTGAACTCATCTTGATTCATTCGAATTACGGACGTAACCCTTTTGTCATTAATTATTTCCCGCATTTAAGATTTTCTAAATCCATTAATTAATTGAGTTTGCTGACAACTCACACAATACTTCCATCACAGATCATTTGCTCCACTTGTATGTCGTGCAAAAGAGTTTGCAACTTGTGCACTTGCTCCATCAAAGATCGAGAATTAATCATCTTGAAGTCCAAAAAGTTGGCAGCAAGAAACTTTTTCGTTCTCGCATCCTTGACACTATACTTCTTCTCAAGAGCATCCCAAAGCTCTTTCACTGTTTTCACACCAGCATAAATGGAGTAGAAATTGTCATCTAACCCATTTAACACGTAGTTCTTCGCAAGAAAGTCGCCTTGATGCCAGACGTCAGAAGCAAGACGAACGTTGAAGTTGGCATCCTCCGTTACAGCCGGAGCATCCTCATTCAAGTGGCAAGTCCCAATGTTGGTAAATAAAATAACGTCTTTTGATGTCACCTCTTGAAGTCAACACCCGCAAACTTCTCGGATTGCTCCCCTTGAGGCAGTGCCCTCGAAAGATGAGCCATCACGAACATGTTGTTAGTCTCGGTAGAGGTATTGACAGCAACAAAGCCACTGATAAGAGTGGTAGTAGTAACAGAGGCAGTGGCAACAACAGTGGCGGCAACAGTAGCGGCAGTGGTGATGGCGGCGTCAGAGGAAGTCGACATCTCCAAAACAAAGTCGGTATCTCGTCTTGCGATTATAGTAATAAAATAGAGATACGAAAATACAATGCTGAATATTACAATAATAACACGAAATTAGTCGAGTCGAGGAAGTCCTCTTCCGCAAGACGAGATACGCCTCGGCTAGTGCTTACAGTTCGTCGTATCGTCTCCAAAGATAAAACGACCACGTCCCTATCAAAATCAGCACCAAAATTGGAAAGGGCTTTGACGAACTTGACAAGGGAGAGAACCGAGGTAACTATGCAATTCCTATATAAAGACTAGCATAAAAAGAATATTTAAAGGAGAGAAGAGAGCTAATGTTAGTGTGTCTTCAAACTCTCAACAAACACTTCTATATATAGTCTCATGAGAAAAAGTGAAAAGGTGGCCCTATAATAGCACCAACCATGCATGCCTCTTCATCTCATTATGACATAAATGCCATGAAAGCTAGCAACTGTTACATGAAGCTCAAGAGCCATAATGGGCCTTTGTGCCCTTTGAGATGGAATGGGCTTGTGAAGCACATGAAATAGGCTTCTCAAATTTGGCCAAATAATTGAATAAAAATTGATCCAACATTTGAGCTCAAAATCTAAATTATCAAACATATGTGCCTAAAGCTTCCAACTAAAAATGCCCAAATCATTCAAAAATCTTTGCACAAAATCATTTCTCACTCACTGAGAGAAACGATTTTTAAACATGCTTCCATTATTTAATTCTCAAAGAATTAAATATACAACCATGAAATTAATTAAAAACCCTACAAGTTCAAAATCAAAATTTCCAACACTTATGAAAATAATTTCTTATTTTCTGCTTTGATGACTTTATCACGATCATTCTATAAGTCATGATAGTTGTTGTTATCAGGCTTTCTATTTGTCTTCATGGCATCAGTGTCGAGCTCAAGTTTATCAACTCAAAATAATTTATATTTTTATTCGTGAGTAATCTAGTTCAAAATTTTAATCATTGTATATGGAATAACTTCCAACTGGCCGGGTTACTTATACAATAAACCTTTCTAAACGCCTCATGCAAATTTAATCAGCTTGTGTCACTGAGACGCGATTCTATGCGATAGACAATCAAACACTTATCGCTAAACTAATAACTACTACCCAAGACATTACTTTACAGGGTTACAAAAAACTCGTAAGTGCAAATGAGTCAAAGCAACGTATATGTAATGGCCCGTAAAATTTCTTCTGTTAATTCGTGTATCAGGA
>JAPKLX010000112.1:188505-220252 GCA_026898415.1 Leonotis leonurus | reverse complement strand
TGTATTACGGCAATTGCAAATATATCAGTACGAATGTGATTTCGGCACGTGTTTACTGAGTACTTTCGTACTCAGCCCTGCATAACTTTTAAATGTTTTTACTCTCGGTGGTTTATATGTCGTCATACATATAAATCCAGTTATTGATCCAGTTTCCGCTGCCAGACTTATTTAAGATTTCAGAATTAAACTGCTATTTTATTCGTGTCGAACCAAGAAATTCAGACTTGTACTCGTCCTTTGTGACTTTAGAAGTGGTTGTGACTTCTCTGATTTCGATCTTGGAATTTCGCTCATGTACTTATGGTGTTCGTGACACCTAAACCTGTTAAAATTCTTACCCTTCGTGGTACGTTTCGTGTTTCATCCTTTTTAAATGTTTCGTATCGTTGTTTATCCATATTTTCCCTGTTAGTCACGTTTTCCCCAGTTTTACTTAGAAAAGTGAAATGGGGACGTGACAGTATACTAATGTAATCATCACATATTAAGAAATAAATAATTTCTCAGACCTCGTTCTAAGCAACAACACGTAAAACTTATCTCACTGCGAAACCTCACAATATATATATATATATATGCAAGTATGTATGTCAGCATATATATACCGATATCATTCTGCTGGCTAAGGTCAACTCTCGCATCAAATGATACCGCAACCTTTATCGACTAGATTGTCAAAGTCTGTTTAGGCTGTGAATTTTATTCTACAAAGGAGCCGACCATGTTACCTTATGTGATTATGGATCCACCACACAGCCTACTATTGTAGAAAATGGACTTGTTGCAATATAATAATCAAAGAAAATAAATAACAAAATCAATTATAGAAACATTTTATTCTCATTAAATAAAAACAAGTTTGATACAACGTCTTAAGCAATAAGCATGCTTGCGGTATACAAATCCTAACAGTTCCACATAAACCTCTTCCTCTATAATACTAATGAGGAAGACACTTTTCACGTCCATATGGAACAGTTTGAATCTTTTAAACGCAACATAGGCCAAGAATAGTTTGATAGCTTCAAGTTTGACCACAAGTGCAAACGTCTCATTGAAATCAATTCACTCCAGTTGACAGTAGGCTATAGTCTTGCTTTATTTTTGACAACCTCTCATGTTTCATCCTTCTTGTTCTTGAATATGCATTTGACATCGATTACACCTTGATGTTTTCGACGATCTACTAAATACCACACTATATTTCTTCTGGACTCGTTTAGTTTTTCTTGCATGGTCTGTGTCAAATCTGCATCTTTTAAGACTTTATCTACATTTTTTGTTTCTATGTGAGAGAGAGAACAACTTAAAAGAGCACTTTCTACACATATCCTTTTAGTTTGTACACGATTTGTGGGGGTCCCAACATATACTTTAAACTATGGTGATATAATTATTATAATATTTATAATTATTTATTTAAAATTTTATTAATATTTAAAAAATGTTAATTGAATAATTTATTTGACGTAGTAAAGGATAAATTGTCAATACACTTTTTAATTTTTCTGAAATAAATGAAAATATGTAATTATGAAAGGATCCGTATGAAATAAAATGAGAATTGGGTTGAGATTCATATATGACCCAAGCCGCTACTTTGGCAGCCCTACTAATGAGTCAACCTTATCCTAACATAATCAAAAATGATTAAATTTCCAAATTTTAAGCAGCAATTTAAAATTGGAAACACAATATTGTAATAATTTTTGGTATAGTTAGAATTTGTGATTATATTATGAAATGGAGGCAGGCGGCCTATTTAAGACTTGTCTTCTCAGCTTAAACCAAAACCCCCATTTCAATTTCAGATTCAGTTTTAATTTTAATTTTCCAATCAATTGCTCAATCAATCAACCTTGTGAGAAAGAGTATGGCAACCTTTCCCCTTCCCAATCTCTCCCATTAAAGAGGTGGTGTTCGATTCCCCCTAATTTCTGTGCCCTAATTCCTCAATTAATTCCGTCTACACTTGCATACGACTGACGTTGGAAGCACTACTGAAGCAGATGGCGGCCACAATCCAAGGCGAGGACAAGGTTCTGGCCACTGCCCAGCGGATCGTGCAGTCGCTCGGTAACACCTCCGACACCGACGATATGCTGCTGATCTTCTCCACCTTCGACAACCGCCTCTCCACTCTCTCCTCCTTCGTTGAGAACCCTTCCTCCGCCGCCGGAGATGACTCCTCAGGAAGCCCTTCCCGTTTCGACGATGCGGAGCAGATCATTTTGTCCCACACCGATTCCTCCTCGTTTCCCGATGACTACTTGGCCGCAGTCGACGAGATCATACAATTGACCGAGGAGTTCAACCTGGGTTCGGCCCATGCCGGCGACGAGGTGCTGGACCGTGCTGAGAACGCGCTGCAGCTCGCTATGGCGCGGCTCGAGGATGAGTTCCGTCACGTGCTGATCCGGAATACCGTTCCCCTGGACCCCGACCGCCTCCACCGCTCGTCGCTGTCTTCGTCAGCTGCCGCTATCGCGATTGCTGCGACGGAGTTCTTTAATGATGATGCTAGCGTGAGCCTTGAAGATGTCAGCAGCGCAAGGTACAGCCACCACAGCCATGGTAGGGGTGTTAGCTTTGGAGGAGACGACATGTCCCTCGAACTGATTCACCCCGATGCTGTGACTGAATTGGAAGAGATTGCTGATAGGATGATCCGATCTGGGTATGAAAAGGAATGCTGCCAGGTCTATTGTAGCGTTCGGCGTGATGTTCTAGAGGAATGTATGGCTATTCTTGGGGTGGAGAAATTGAGCATCGAGGAGGTTCAGAAAATCGAATGGCGATCATTGGATGATAAGATGAAGAAATGGATTCAAGCGGTGAAGGTGGTTGTTCGAGGTCTTTTGTCGAGTGAAAAGCATTTGTGTGAGCAGATTTTTGCTGGGTCTGAATTGATTAAGGAAGTCTGCTTTCTAGAGACTTCAAAAGGTTGTGTGATGCAGTTGCTGAATTTTGGTGAGGCAGTTGCAATTGGGAGGAGGTCCGTGGAGAAATTGTTTAGGATTCTTGATATGTACGATGCATTAGCTCAGGTTCTTTCTGACTTGCAGGTATTATTCATGGATGAAGATGCGGGTGATATGGTGTGTAAGGAGGCTCAGGGAGTGTTGGATGGGCTGGGAGAGGCTGCAATAGGGACTTTTGTGGAGTTTGAAAATGCAGTACAGGGGGAAGCATCCAAAAAGCCCATCCAAAATGGGGAGATTCATCCACTTGCTCGATATGTGATGAACTATGCGAAGTTGCTTGTGGATTATAGAGATACTCTCAACTTATTGTTGGAGAATTTTGAGGATGAGAGTGTCCAGGCAGAAAGGGCGAATGCTGATAATTCAGAGTTGGAAAGCATGTCTCCTTTTGCTCTGCGGTTGTCAGCTTTAATTATGTCATTGCAGTCAAATATCGATGAGAAGTCAAAGGTGTATGATGATGCTGCAATGCAATATATATTCTTGATGAATAACATACTCTACATTGTGCAAAAGGTGAAAGACTCGGACCTGCGAAATCTTTTGGGTGATAATTGGATTAAGAAGCGACGGGGCCTGATTCGACAGTATGCTACACAGTACCTCAGAGCCTCATGGAGCAAGGTGTTATCTTGTTTGAAAGATGAAGGGGTTGGTGGGAGCTCAAATAATGCATCAAAGGTGGCTTTGAAGGAGAGATTTAAGAATTTCAATGCTTGTTTTGAAGAAATCTACAGGGTTCAGACAGCTTGGAAAGTCCCAGATCCGCAGCTCCGCGAAGAACTTAGGATATCCATATCTGAAAAAGTGATTCCTGCTTATCGTTCATTCATGGGAAGGTTTGGGAGTCAACTGGAAAGTGGTAGGCATGCGGGAAAATACATAAAATACAATCCGGAGGATTTAGAGAATTATTTGTTGGACTTATTTGAAGGAACACCCCTTATCATCCACCATTTGAGAAGAAAAAGTACATAAAAGTAAGGACTCTGGTTACAGGTATGGCTTCTGGCTTCATCGAGAAGTGATGCAACTTTGACTTTCTGCGTGGTGTTGGGATCTTCTCCAATATGCTGGGTGTAATGAACACAAATTTTGTGAAAAAAAAAATATTCACATCCTTCTACATATACTGTAATAAACTGTACATTTACCTTGTCATCTGTGTGGAACTGATTATGTCTTGTACTTGTATTGTGAAACCACATTTAGATTCAGACTAGATATTTTGGGCATGGCTTGAATGCTTGATCCTTCTAGCTTAAAACGACTCTATTCTATTTGTTTATCAGCTCATGACAGTAGACCAATGAGTCTATCACATTGGTTGTCTTTATTATGTGAATATTTTTGCTGAAATTTTCTTTTTCAATTTTAATGTCCCATAACTATTTATTTATGTGCTTCTTTGTTCAAGAATTAGAGCAAGTACTGTTTAACAACCTGTTTAATGTGGCCGTCAAACTGTCTGGTTTGTTTTCTTTGTGCACTGAGAGCATAAGTGTTGTAACCTTGATTTAAAGTTGTTTGGCTTAGAACCAGTGTGTGGCTTATAAAAGGTGTTTTTAGAAGAAAATTACCGTAGGAAGGTTTATGACATGATCCTGCTGATCTTTGCCCATCATTTGTTCGGATGATGCGGACCCATATAGTTAATTTCTGATGAGTATGTTCCGATTGGTAAAACCTGCCATCATGAGAACATATCTGGATTTTCATGTTCCTTTATGGAAGGGTGGACCAAATACAGTAAAATGTCAGCAAATAGCTTTAAATTAGCTGATTTAATCTATCATATTATTGCCTGAAGGCTAATCATATTATTTTCTTGTGCACATCATTTTGTACACCAAATATGTCTAAACTTGAGGATTAGGTGGGTAGGCAGGAGGGGCTTGGGCATGATAGTAGTGGAGGACTCCAGAAAAATGGAGAATCAAAAGCCTATTTAAGGTATGATTCTCATCAAGAAACATCTATTTCTCATTCCATCACCGCTCGCTTATTCCAAAACCCATCGATCAATGTATTTGAGAGAGGTTCAGATTGGATTGTGCTGGCTATTTATCTTAAAGAAAGGCTTAGTTACTGATTATAATGCTAGACTAAGCTTCATTGGTAAGTTATTGTTTTCTTCACTTCCATGTAATTTGTAAGGTTTTAGATTCAGTTACTCTGAACTTCTGTTTTTGATGCGCAAGATATCTGCTTGAGACCCTGGCTGTTTACAGTTGGTTAGCTTAATGCTTTGTGCAGATATTATCGATCTCTTCTATCCTTGTTTTTTTGCTCTGCAGCTGCCTTTTCATTATCTTTGTGCAAGTTGCTGTTCTAAGTACATTCATCCCATCAGCCTATAAAATGCACAGAGATTTCTGACTGCACTTCATTTGAGTGTTTTGGTTAAAGTGTCTTTGAACCATTCTTGTGGTGTTTATTTGGAGGAAATTGAAGAATCCAATTTGAATGGACAATTACAGATGTGTGAGTTGGTTGGCATGATTGAGTTTCAAGATTTGTTTTATGAGTTGTTCGATCGAGAATTTATACCAAACATCTAATCTCGGGATAATATCACATATGAGTTTGACTTATTTCATGTGATAAAATTAATTTCTAAGTAATCTCAGTACAATTCAATTTTAAACTAATTTAATATTGACTAGCTCATTAGCCAGGCGTAGAAACTGCGATTGTTAAGAAATTCCTGCCTTTTAAATAGTAACTTGCAAATTTATGGGTATTACCATGAAGTTGCAAAGGAAAATAGGCACAAGGAAAGAGTAATAGGTCGGACCAACCTATAAAAACGAAACGGTCCCTCCGTAACCAGTCATCCATACTATCAAATAAATCATTTTTGTCTTTGATAAATTTACTAAGGATTATAGTCATATGGATCATTCTATTCAACTACTCGACCATTTCCAAACCCACTTGTGTTACTTCGTGACAACAAACATTGTGCTCTTGGTCCCAAACCCACTTGTGTTACTTTGCGACAACAAATGTTGTGCTCTAAAGATTCGATCATTTCTCAGTACCTAAACGTTGTGCTCTTTCTAAACTCAATCATTTCAACAAACCCACTCGTGTTGCTTTGCGATAGTAAAATAAATAGATAAAAACACGTTTTGCGTCGAATGCAAAACAATGAATAGTGCATTTAATCTTTTTCACTTGTAAAGTAAGAAGAGTCAAAAATCAAAATTCTATCCGTAACTTGATAAAACTCTCCGTCCCGAGTATACGAGTGTGTGTGCAAGTTCAACTTTAAGAAACATATATTAACCACTTTCTTTTCTTGATTTTTAGAATTTAAAAATAAATTCGCTCACTCCCTTTTCTTCTATAAACGATGCTTTTACCCTGAAATGTGAAATGTGTCTCTATATGTAACTCCATAGTTGTCTTGTACTCCCTCCTCTTTAAAAGTAGTCATGGTTTCTTATTACACCGTTCCATTAAAAGTAGTGACTTTATAAAAAAAGAAGAAAAATCATTTTTAAAATACTCCATCTGTCCCACTAAATTTGACACTTTTTTTTCCGGCACGGTTATTAAAGAGAGTGTATAAAGTAGTGTAAGAGTGATAAAGGTGGTAGGGTGTACCCCTTTTTGAAGAGATAACTTTTACTATTTTTGAAATGTGTCAAGTTTAATGGGACACAACATTTTACATTACTTTCATAGTTTTCGTGTCAGATTACTTGTGACTGCATTTAGCTAGACGGAGGTAGTAGTATAATTTAGATCTCTATGTAAATTTAACCCATACGCCTCACATGTTAGGGAATATTAAATCACTTATTGGTTGTGTTGTGATGCGTTGTGGCTCATTTGATAGTAGTAGGTAATATTAAATCAGAAATTATTGTCATTTGTCAAGGGCACAAACAATAGAGCGAGCGATACAAAGAAAAAATAAGAGAGAACATATTCTCACCTGTGTCTGTTATTAGAACAAAACCCTCTTATCAAAACATCTCTGAATAAGTCCCCCCAGTTATTCACCAATATAACATAAATGGTGCACTGCAACTTGTTATTGTTAGACCCTACTATTTTCAGGCAGTGGCAACACACCATCGAAGAAGTCACCAAAGTACCCACGGGGCTCATGCACCAGTTTCGAGATTATGTCTCGTAGAGTGATGACTCCTTCCAGATTCCCACCTTCGTCCACCACATAAATGCGATGGATCTTCATATCATCCAGCTTCGCTATAATCTCTTTCAGAGTGTCGTTTCTACGGCATGTAACCATCCCACTCAGCAGTGGCGACGCACTCTGATGCTCCTCCAAATAGCTTCTCACAGCCGTAAGGAAGTGTTTGGCAGTGATGGATCTGCATCAACGTGTCAAAACCAGTACCCTTTTCATCAGAGAACACATAATATTTTAATCTGACTAGCACTACTCAGTAACTAGAATAATTGCATGGCAAGATGTACAACAAAGTGGTGATCTGATTGGATTTGGATTCATCCCTCCACTTAGTTGTCATTTTTCTGATTATTTTGGTAATCTAAGTTGGAACAAGTGCATATTTCGAAAATCTGCAGACCTGTATTGTTTGTAGATTCCTGGTGCAATAAGAAGGAACTGTATGTCTCTTATGCTTATATTTCCAACAGCTTTATTTCCATCACTTCCTACGACAGGTACACCTCCTACTCCATGTTGTCTCATGAGTTTAAACGCATGCAGCACAGGCTCGTCTTCATGTACCTGCAGATACCAAGAAGAAACTATAAGAGATCATTCAGAAAGAAAGTAACTCCGAGATCAGAACAACACTAATTTGAGTAAACTAGGCAAAGATAGAATAAATGCATTTCAGAATGTTATGCTGGCAAGCTTAAACTTGATCCACCTTAAGTAGTATTGTGCTGAATAAGCAATTGAAGTAGTATTGTAGCTGAATATGCAATTGAACAGGATACGACGAAACTCTGATCACAATATCTGGTTTCCATCAATCAAGTGAAGAAAAATCACCAAAACAAGCAAGGCAGAAACAAGTGGTATTTATTCACAAGGCTGGGCCTATTATATTGAAGCAAGTAAATTTTCAAATTCGGACAACGGAAAACATTCATGTGTGGTTTTAGTCGATTAAAAGAGACCAGGAGACTGCGAGTGATTAAGAAAAGCTCTATATATATATACCAGAAAGTACTAGTGTGCAGTATTAACAGCTTTTGTATGTTTTATTATAGGAGAAAACCTAAAGCTAAACTCTGATGTTTGATAAACTATAACCCGCATTACCTTTATCATGTTACTGGCCTTCATTGAAGGAAGACCCAACTCAAAAAGCTTCTTGGAACCCCAGCTCTCAAACCAGTGGAGGCCAGCACACTCTTCTAGCATGTGAATAACGGCACTTTGGGTGATTATGTTGTCAATCTTTGCTTCGCCCAGATCAACTACAGGAATACTCTTCATTCTGTACTTGGATAGCAGCAAGAGCATCGTCAAAAATGAGTTTGCTTTCTGTAAAGCAAGGAATGGAGCCCAACGGAATGATCCGGATATATCCCCAACCTAGTGATTCAATGAACACATTCAGTTTAGAAAGAAATTTCTACAGTCTGAACGAAGAGATTTCAAATAGTATCTTCAGTAACTTGAAGGGAAAAAGACCTTTGTATTTTTGTACAGATCAGAAGCAGTAAGTGTCTCGAAGAATTTTCCGCAGGTTGCTGTGGGAGAGTCCGGGTTGATACTTTTATATCTTGGAGAAGACATCCCACTAGCTGCTGCTGCTGCTGCTGCTGCAACAGCAGGGCCAATGTCACCCTCTGTGAAATTCAGAGCTGACTCGAAGGAAGAGATACCTTCCACGTTTTCAGACTGCAAGACAAATTAAATACATCTTTAAAGATCTAGAAGAGATACTCCCCTTTACACAAACACAACTGTAAGAAAATTAATTGCAGTTCTACCTGATGCAAAATCCAAACAACAATGCCTGCAAATTCAACGATGCCAAGGTATCTATCAATCCAACTAGCATCTTCAGGTGCCTTAACATCCACCACTGGAGCACTAAGAACTTTGTGTCGAGCGAGTAACTTCACAGCTTCTGCCACGGTCGTGTCTGACTTTATCTCAATAACTACACATAAATGTTCCAAGGATGATGAGGTCAAAGCAATTGAACAGGGGTATAATAAAGTAAGTTCCTTTAACCATAAGCTTCGATCATCAAGTTTTCTGCTTTAAATAGAAACCAACCAATCAAACCATCCACCCACAAAATTAGCACAAAAAATCATTCCAATTACTGTCCTTGATCGCCCAAATCAGCATAAGGTCAAACACCAAAGTACGAAATCTATCAAGGAAACAATTGACACGAATAAAAATCCAATCTTTACATAAACCCCATAAACAGGAACAAGAAAGAAGCAGAAATTTTCACATATGAGAAAGCAAAGCAATCAGTGTATTAAAGAGAGTATATATATATATATAATATTACACTCTGAAGAAGGAGCAGAAGGGAAAGATGATACTGGGATGCTCTCAAAGCAAGCATTAAGCTTCTCAGTAGGGCTGAGCTGCGGTTCCATGTCATCCCACAAATCCTCCACCTGCATCCCCAGCTTCGCTTCTGGGCTCCTCGGCGTTTCACCCTCTTCCACAACCATTTTTACTCTCTTTCTCTCTCTCTCTCTCTCTCTCTCTCTCTCCAAAACTACCCACAGAATTTGATCATAGGGAAGGACTGTCAGTGCTCTGGTAAGTGAGAAGCAATTAATTAGGTATATGCTTGCGTGTCCTCACTTTCTTGAAAGTGGACGCACACACCAAAAATCAATCATTCAACCAGTGTTATAATAATAGATTAGCAATAGTAGTATTAATAATGGCGTTAGGACATCATACATGTATTTATATTATATGTACAGAATAGGGAGGGAGCGAACGAGGATAGTTGTTCTGGTGGTACGCGGTGCACGCTGATTTGGTGGTCCGATGTTTCAGCCAAGATGGAGACGGTTGAAACGTGGCAGCGTGGGGCCCACGGTCATGGTCAAAGTGGGAGACGGCTGAATCTGGTCGCCTTTCAATCTTATCCATTTCAAAAACTCTACTTTCAAGTTTCACAAGCCTTACGCTTATCCGGATTTCAGTTGCACGCCCACTTGTAATTCATTAATCAACCTACTCTCTTTTCTTTTTCTTCTTTGGTTCATCATATATATCAGAATAACATATACACGTACAAATGGGACCAAACTGAGTCAGGATAAGTTTGATTTCAACTGTCAGAGGCCAATAATTTGTGGATCATTATGTTGGAATGGTATTTAATTATATTATGTTAGGACACTACTCATAAAACCAGGATACCAAAGGTATATATATCGCCTACCTTATTTACTTGTTTTGATTATTTATTTAGTAAATAGCTTTTCTCATCCCCAATACAATCTCTTACTTTAATAGTGTATCTGTATCATGATATAAAATTCTTACTGGAACTGGAGGGTCTCTATATTATTGATTTCATTTCATCTCCATCATTTCGAGCACATCGGTGGTGTGTTTTATCCTTGTGGTGAGATGATTGAATCGTGCTAGGGTTAAAGATATCGTGAACCTAGCTAGTTGTGTTCTTCATCTCATATATATGATAACAAATAGAGAAATTGGTTTTAGGTATTTTTATGTGTTTTGCATAGATTGCGTTTATTTTATTTTTGTGTTATATCATATTTATCATTTCTTTGCAATAGTATTTTGTCAAATTCTAACATGCTCATTTATGGTGTTGGGATGTGCTATTACACGCCTGAGAAAGTCATCATTGAATTTATAGATGTTATAAAATGTGATTTTAATTTTTAGTTATATTCTTGAAATAACTTTACTATCCTAACCTCATTATCTATTCCACTTATTCTCTATGAGGTTATAAAATGTAGGATTAATTATTTGAAAATTGTCATGCTCTTATACTTGCATAATATATCAAGAAAATAATTTAACATGATGAATATATCAAGAAAATAATTTATCATGATAAACATATCAAGAAAATAATTTAATTAGTTTGGATTGCTAGTTAATATATAGTTTTCTTCTTTCTTCCAGGATATTAGGATATACAAGTATGGATGCAAAAGGTCAAATATATCATATCTCAAATTATAGAACATGAAGTGAATAAATGGTTCATACACTTGTGATGAATCAAATATTAGAAACAAGAAATCCTCAATTAGTAGGTTCATTTATATTGAGCTGAAGTTAATCTCCATACTTCATAATCAAATTTCATATAGTCAATCAATTCTAATAAAAGAAAATTGCCAAACTTTTTAATGAATGAAATATAGTTATGGCACTAATTAAGACTTTGGTAGTATTAGACTCTGGTGGCCGAGGAATACATCCATGGATTAAACCAATTTTATTATAATATGCTGCCAAGACATTAATTACTCATTCAATTGAATCCAAATTGATTCAAAGCAATATCATCCGTAAAAACAGAAGAAGAAACAAAGAAAAGTCAGTAATTAAGCAAATTAAGCATCATATCTGTAAAAACAGAAGAGAAACTTTAATTCACACTATATCCCTGGCTACCTCTACCAATTGGCTGCATGCAATATATATCAATATTCTCCTCGCACACACTGCTTAAACCTCAGCTGGCCTGGTGGTAAAAACTAATGATCTTATTAATTGGTAGTACAATAAATTTATTTAATATAGTTTCATTATAAAAGGAGAATATTTTTGGATAGCTGTAAATGGTCATGGAATTCATTCATGCAATTATGATGACAAGTGTATAAATATATGTCACTCACTCCACATTCCACAGTAACTACAATAGCTAGCTAGCTAGGTGTCGAGAAATGGACATACGTGTCAGTTTGCATGGATCCTGCAGTCTTAATTTGCTTCTTCAATCATAGAGATTCACATATGAATCAATATCGAATACTCTTGCTCCTCTCTCCATATAGTACAGTACAGTACAGTACAGTACAGTGTATATCAAATTCACAATGGATTTAATCAATGGAATTTTGAATTTATTGGCAGCCCTCTTAACCGCAACAGCATTGCACTTGTTCTTTCCAGCCTACCACGCTTTCAAAACTCTCAATTACCACTGGCGCTCCATATTTGCTGAAAATGTGGCCGGAAAAGTCGTCGTCATCGCCGGAGCTTCTTCTGGGATTGGAGAGGTACGTACGTACCTACCTACTTTATTACTGTTTTTGGTTGGTTAGTTACGTTACGTACTTAATTGAGTAAATTACAAAAGCACCTGGCATATGAGTATGGAAAGAGGGGTGCTTTTCTGGTAATTGGTGCAAGAAGAGAGAATGCTCTAAGGCAAGTGGCGGAGACAGCCTTTATGCTCGGTTCTCCACGTGCTATTCCTCTACGAATTGATGATATCTCCTGCTACCAAGATTGCCGGAGATTAATCGAGGAGGCCATACACCAATTTGGCCGTTGTAATTCACTTTCTCTATCTTCTTTTATTTGTTGCATCTCGATCATTTCCCATTCCAAAACTGTCTTTTATTGTTATGTCTAGTGGATCATCTAGTGTTGAGTGCTGGTGTCACTCCAGTTAGTATGTTTGAAGACACATTCGAAGTTAATAACTTCTCACCTGCTATGGTAATCATCTCTACTCTTAGTGGGACTCAAATTGCGACATCTTTTCAACATTTAATATATTTTGTATGTGTGAGTGCATTGATAGGATACAAACTTTTGGGGATTGGCATATGCAACATATTTTGCGGCTCCACACTTGAGGATGACAAAAGGGAAGATTGTGGTGATCGCATCTTCGGCTAGCTGGTTGAATGCGCCCAGGCTAAGCTTCTACAATGTCGACTATCATCTTCATCTGCATCATAGCATGCATGCTTATTTATCAACTCTCTTGTTACTCATCCATCTTCTACAGGCAAGCAAAGCTGCAGTAGTGAGTTTCTTTGAAACTCTGAGGGTTGAGTTTGGATCCGATATCAACATCACATTAGTCAATCCCGGATTGATAGAGTCGGAGATGACTAAAGGCAAATTCCTCAACAAGGAAGGCAGAATGGTGGTCGACCAAGATATACGTGATGTAATAAGATCCCCAACTAAGTTACTCATTTTACACAGCACTTTCAATTCCTGACTAAACCCCGCATGCAGGTTGTGATGAGTGCTGTTCCAATAGAGATGGTGGGACGCTGTGCAGAGGCAATCGTGAAGAGCGCGTGCCGTGGTGACAAGTACCTAACATGGCCGCCTTGGATGAACTCAGTCTTTTTGGTGAAGACGTTGTGTCCCCAAGTCGTAGACTGGTTCAATAGGTGGTATTTGCTCACAGAGGCAGGAGTTCCACCAACTGAAGCTATAAGCAAGAAAGTTATAGACTTGCCTGGACTTAAGGACATGTTGTGGCCACATTCTCTTCGATCCCCCAAGATCAAGACCAACTGATAGATCAAGAAATAGAAATATGATCGTCGATTACAATAGAATTTAAATACTACTATAATACTAAAGAAAACAAGATCCTATTATGCAAGTATAAATAGTAAGTATTGACAAGAAATAACGAACATCTCAACAACGCTCTGAAATCCATATCCTAAAGTTAGAATCCCTTTTGCTCAAAGGGCCGTTCTAGTTATCTTTCATGCATATTTCCAGTTTGCGTGCTGCATTGCTACTATTTTCCTGATGTAACCAGCATATTTGCATCTACATCTTGCTTTGAACCTTGCTCTTTCCAGAATATGCATCAACTTCAGATATACTCTTGAAGCGATATTAAGGTGATGCAACCTATCTGAGGTATCCTATCAAAGAATTCTCCATCCTTCAATATAATCTCTTATTATCTCCTCTATGCCACAAGTGATAGATTATTTTGCTTGCTTCCTTGAGCATTGCAAGAGTGGATGGTTTTGCTTCCTCATACGTAGAGCTTATGGGGATAAGTTGATAGGATTCAAATGCGACTGCTGAGTAGAATTAAAGGACTTGACCCTCTTAAGAAGCAACCGAGCATCAGAAGCTGTACAGCCCTGGTTCATTTCCAGGGTGACTGGAGTGGGAGAAGCTTTACTCATCTCTACCAACATTGTCCCCTGATAACATAATACGATAGAAATAGAATTTTAGATTTAAGCACAAAGTAGTTTAACATTGTCATCCCAGCAAGCACTAAATATCAGCAGCTTAAGGTTCTGTAAATAATGCCAAGGAAAACAAAAACATAGTTTTCCAAAATATTGTTATGGTGGGACACAATGATGCATGGAGTCGTGTATGTAGTCCTCCCCCGTAGGGGGTACAGAGTAAGAATAAACCACAATTGTACCTCAAAATGGACCAAAAATTTCTGAAACTGCTTCAGTATTTCCTTCATATTGCTGACCTGCTTGCTGTCAGGAGATGCAAGGGCACTTGTAACCTCCTGAGGAGAATGACCAATTCCATTCCGCACAATCTATAGAAAAAAAAAAGTATTCAGGCACAGATAATTATCTAAGAGCAATATTATCAATGAAATCACACACGTTGTGATCGATGAGGATCTCAGAGATGAGGCTGCCGTCATCAACATAAACTCGGAGCTCATAGGTAGTCCTTTGTCTGTACTGAAATCCCTTCACAGCAGTGATAAAGCACTGAAAAGGGAACATGTGATATATCAACCATAAACAGTTAGTACATTCAGGACACTGAATCAACTGTGCACAGAAAATCAACTCAAACACATAGGCATGAGCAGCCAAATAATATTTGACGGGGCAGCTGAATGAGATCTATGTTGAATAAAAAGAAAAACAAATCACAAGTATAATGACTCAAGTAGACACGTACAGAGCCCACGGATCTCTAGAATGTCCAAATTCTGAATGTAGAGTCAAGAAGCTCTAAAGTTTGAAAGCTATAACACCCTAAGGTGTAGGTGTGAGAATCAACTTGCTTTCGGTTTACCGAGACCAAAAATTTTGAAATCCTCAAGACATCTAAATTTCGAAATAAGAGAAGCTCGTGGGCAATAATAACTAAAAGCGTTTTTAAAATTCAATAACTGGTCATACCATTATTTTTCCTCGAACAGCAGAAATTTCATCGTCATTTGCCATACACTTTGCTGATAAACTAGCCAAGTACGTGAAAGGGATTCCTTGATCTAGAGAAGGTATAAAATGGTGTTCCAAATCATCCATCATAGACATTTCCTCATCATCCATGTCAATGTAAGATGTGTTAGGCTCGGCTCTGTCACTACCCACAGGAACTTGAAGATCCTCCCTGGGCTTATGATTGGCAGGGGTGCCTGGAAGATTCATAGGATAGATCGAATTCAAAGCATTTCAGAAGAAGCTGAGAGTCACATTGTTATATTATAATTAAAATATACCTTGGCTGGTACCACCTAGAGGTGTCATAACTCCTGTTGAGGGTTCAATACGCTGACCAATAGTGGCAGATTGTAGAGGCTGCACTGCAGACATGATACTAGACTCCACATTACTTCTATTTACAGGAACTTCAATGTCTTGTCTGGGATTTACAGGACCTGTCGAAATCATGCAAGAAATTAGGAAACCTTTTAAACATTCGAACATACCTACAAAAAAATGCTTATTTTCAGTGTTCAACAGACGAACCTTGTCTTGATTGTGTAATTATAGGAGTTTCAGTAGGCCCTGGAATTTGATCTTGTTCAGGTAGCCAGGTTGCATGTGAAGTGTTGGACGTGGCATTATTTCTACTAATTGCCGTTGCAAAGTCTTGTCCGAGCATATCATTGGCAGGTATACTAGCCGCAGATCCTTTACAGTTGGTAAGCAACAAATAAATACAAAAAGAAAAATGAGAACCACAAATTTCATCGGAGTTTAGTCTGGAAACATATGATACCTTGCCTACTTGATTGCAGGGGTTGATTCCTGTCTCCATGCTCTGAAACTGCACCATTACTAGGTGGCCATGCAGCAACCGTTGCTCTAGTTGTCATGGGGGGAACCTCTCCTGTCCTACTTCTGCCATTGATAAAATATGGGTTATATCAGAGTTTTAGAGACCTGGCAAGAGTTTAACAGATAAACTTCTGGTTTCACAAAAATCTAAATTAGACAAATCTTACCCTCAAGTCTCGAGGTTCAAACTTTATAAGCAACTTCACAATTTAAAGTGATGCTCAAGTTTTTACTAATTTCAAGCAATAGTAATATAATGCAAACAATTACCCTGTACACCACAACACTTGTTTCATTACACTAAAAAAGTACTTCATTTAATTAAGCCGATCCACTTCTATAAGAATTGGTTAATTTAAACATATTACATAGAGAAAGATCGATCAGAGCTAAAATGGAATATAGTAGAAGTGCAGACTACAGTTGATGTTTATAATGATGGAAATGAAATTCTCCAGCTCTGGTAGTTCCAGAAATGCTTATCAGATGCAGCACAAATAATAGCGAAAACCAAAACATATATATTGTCAGCATACATCTCCTATTCTCTAGAAAATAGTGATCTTCCTTCGCAAGATCAAAATAAAGATTACCAAGTTACACTGTTTCAGAAATGGTTAGCATTCTGCACACAATACCATTCAATGGATTATCTGCAACAAGAATCAAGATAGTCAAATATGAAACAATTTTAACATTAAACTCGAGTCCTTCTTAGTACCTTCTTCCTCGTGGTGGCTTATTTACTTCTTCAACAAGCCTCTGTCGTGCAGCTTCCAACTCATAAACAGTTCCTCCCAACACTTCAATAACTTCAGGGACCAGCATCAAGATCCCACGCCTAACATTTACGTTACAAACAACTACCTGCATATTATTTGAAATATAATCAATTACAACAACCTCCTATTTATCAAGTGATGGAACATGAATCAGTCAAACACAAGCAGGATAAAATGAAGACCTTTAGTCCTGCCGGCCCCAGAACTTGAAGATCTTTGATGGGACGATATTCCATGCCAAACACACGCTGTATACCATCTGTCATAGACAGCTTGAGGCACCTCTTGATTCCTGGAGCAGCGTTCTGGTACCTTCCACGAAGAGCACTGCTGATATTTACTACCTCATCCACCTACATATACCTCACCAAACATGCAATCAACCCTAAGAAATTTTGTATTCAAACCTCAAAACCCATCATTTTTGCAGTTTCTCTGAAGACTCTTACATACAGACCAGACCAAATTAGTTCCAGTTTTACTGGGACAGACAGACAGGTTGAGTAAGTGATATAAATATCCAGAAGAATTGCCATACTATCAATCATATCAGCCGTAAATTATTTGTTAAATGTTTTTCCATGGCTTCCGAAAGATTGAATACTTAAGGAACATCATTTCCCATCAAAAAAAATTTCCACGCATTTGATTCCTCTTTTAAACCTTTTCATGTTTTTAACATTGTAGGCTACAAATGCACCTATTGTATTCTCTTATGTACAACAAAAATAGTGAAATTTTTTAGTAACGAGATATAACGGTATAATAATTTAATTAGTTTTTCACCTGAAGAACAAAAGGTCCCTTGAGATCAACCAAATGCAAGCTGTGCACATCCGGCGGAAGCACCCCGGCGCCGCAAAAATTCATGTCCGACCACAAGAGCTGCTGGAAGCAAAGCTTCGCCTTCGCTGAATCATCCAGTCCATGAAACCCCTGGACAGAAGCCTGTAAACCCTGCAAACACGACTCCAGCCATTCTCTCCTAAGTCTAAGCCCTAGCCTCTCCAAAAACCCATTCACCGGAGACTCTGACACTCCGACAAAGGCATTATTACCGTTCACTGTTTCATGAAGGGAATTGTCAGCGGAAGCTGCGGAACCACCTATGGTAATATCTTCTGGGTCTTCATCGGAAATATCAAGAGGGATTGGATCTATTTGGCGGTTTCCTTGTGTGTAAATGACGGTGGGAGCGGCGGCGGAATTGTTGGTGCCGGGGGTATGATTTGCCGAGTTCAAGGTAACTGTTTCGAAGTCGGTGTCAATATGATCCATGGTAAGGTTTTCCATATCTTCATCTTGCAATTGAAGTTGAGAAGGAGGCGGAGGCGGACAAGAAGGGAAGTGGTGATCGTCGTCTTCTTCGTCGGAATCGGAGACAAGGAGGCGCCTTCTACGCATTTTTGACTTTCCTAGTTTCCCTCCAAAACTGGTCAGTGAATTTTTAGTACTGCGATTTGGGCTTTAAATGTTCAGCCATATATTGTATTATGGGCTTCCCAATTTAGGTTGGGCCCGATTACGGTCAAGCAACCTAAACTCCTCAACATAAATATAAGAGGGATATGATGGATTGTTTTGTTCACTATTTCCTTATGCATTTTATTACGTATTTTAAGAAAATAATTTCATTTAAAGTGTACTAGAACTTTAGTAAACTAAAAATTTGTTATGATAAAATTTAAAATCAACATAATTAAATTTAACGTTATAAAGTTTTAAAAACATAATTTTTTTTTAGTTTAGATACTTCTACAAAAGAACTAAGTGAAGTTGCTAATATGTATCACATTTTATTTATTGAGCATAATTTGGGAAGCGCATTTAAGGGTCGGTAGCAACTTTGCACAATGAAGTGACTATTTATGGAGACTTGCTCTATGTTGCACGCATCCCTAAATTTATGTTTTTGAACTTGTTTAAAATCAAACTTCTCCCGGAGACGAAGAAGATCGTCAATCGAATTATGCATAGGTCCAATATCAAAGGAATTAGCTTCCTTTAATGCTGCCCGACCGTAGCCGAAGTGAATGAGGGCGTCAGATTGTAAAAGAAAATTTTATTTCGTGTGCACCAAACACATGAAGCAAGGCGCCAAAGAGCTGGATTGAACTTCACCTGTGAAATAGTCTGACCTACTACTAAACAGACAGAGGGGCAGGGGTTGCTTTGACTGGGCTTTAACGCTTCTGCTTAATCTTTATTCTTCTCTACGTGATTTCATTACATGTGCTCTCTGACACCTATATATGTTAATACTTATAAAGGCTTAGAAAGTCGGTTACCTGTTCAATGGGGGCTCTAACTACACCATACTTAAGAGTGCATCTGGCATGGTGCGTTAGGAAGAGATCTAAGAAAGAAATGGTCCATTTATTGATGGGCGAACGACATAGAAGAGTCTCAAGAGTATCCATATGGTGCATTCTGAATACGATTGTTTAAATGTGATCTAATTTTTCATATGCACCTTAAAGTTACCATATAAACTTTCATTGTATAGTATAAAAAATAGTTTTAATAACTAACATGCAAAAAGTAAATCCTAATTCCTCCAAATAATTGAGAGAAATTAACATTTTAAGTATTATACAATAATAATCCTTATCAATCAATTAATATACAATAAGATATTATCATTTTACTGATTCTTTCGAAAGGCATGTCTAGAGAGAGATTTTCTGCATAACTTTTTTTTATGTAGACCATCTAGAAACAATACAAATTAACTCTAACTTAAGTAATACTCTTTTCTTTCATAAGCTTTAAGTAATTCAATATTTGTGAACTTTGGTACAATTTTCAAGTGCATACAATTTAAATTATTTAATATTCCTTTCAAACTCAAATCATCAAATCTGTCTACGTGAGACCTTTTTTGCCTTCAAATTTTTCATACTATTTATTTGGTAAAAGACATTAATCAATATAATATTTCGGAAAGAAGCAATATTGCAAATGGATTTTCTAGGTAAGTAATTATATATATATAAGCTAAGAAATAACAAATATCCAAATATCCAAATATCTTAATGTGAAATGGATGTACTGAAGATGCCACATTGTAGGTAAGGTAAAAAAAAATATAGTGAATACCAATATTAGGAATAATACATAAATATAAAATCTTACCTATTGAAGCAAGAAAAACAAACAAACGGAAAAATGGATGCAAAATCATAATTCATCAACTAAATAGTCAGCACCAAATGGAGTATATTAAAAGGGATAGGAGCAGTGGAGCACCAATAGTCAATCCAAGCAACATATAAACATACTCATGCATCAACTAAATTATTAATAATCCATCCACTCATAAAAATTGATATCTATTATATATAACAACAACAATTCATATAGTTCTTCTATCTGCAGCTACGTAATCCACATCTAAAGTGGCGGTGATACATCAATTTCATCGCTTAGCTTCTCAAATTTGATCTAATGTAAAAAAACTAGAAATAAAAAGTACTCCACATATACAATAAAAAATCCAGATATACTGAGACTCAAAACAAACCCCTTCTTTCAACAGAAACATCATGTTACATAGACACATCATCATCCTCAGCGCGCGGCAGAGGCGACTCCCACCACGGCTCTCTTGCAGCAGCAACTACATTAACTCTCGAGATACCTGACAACAACGAAATGAAAAATGCATTGCCTCACGTAGTAATCACTGACGCTCCAAAGCCTTCCGTTACTCCCCCTATTGGTAGCGTCGAAGTCGCAACTCCAGGCAGTGAGGCATAGTCTCCTTCATGTCGTAGTCTTTCACTATATGAATCTTAAAGGGGATGCGTGCATAATTATATAAGATACAACATAAAAAGCAATGGAAAGAAGTCAATTATATAAATGCGATCAAAGCACATATATATAGAGAGAGTATACCAAAAAATGAGAAGTGTGAAAAAGGCAAGAATATAGATTGTTGAACAGATGACCAAATTGGATTTTGCATTCCTTGCATTTCCTCATAATTTGACTTTGGTTTTCCAAACACCACGCCCATAATTTATGAAGCGAAGGAATCCAAATATCAAATTATGTCCGGTTATGTATTGATATCGAAATAGCTCCTTGTTATCATAGTCATTAGAGCTTTAATTTCTTCTCTACTACACCAACAATTTGGATCATAAGTCGTGTGTTGTCATTGGTGTTGCCCAATCTATTTGTGTAAGAAATTTATTAATGTTTTAACTGCTAATGAAATAAAATAAAGGTGTTCGGTGTCTAATGAATTTTGGTAAAAGGTTGTGACTGTTTGTTGGGAAAAAAAAATTCTCCTTTGTAAATAAACATTATGAAAGGACGCGTATGTTCAGAAAAAATCTTTTCATTAAGCACTCAAAATAATTGTTTCTATAACTGCTAAGACAATTAACTGCTCTTTAAATTTTGTTTTCATATATTAGTACAGATTGTATATTGAATGAAGTTTTAGTTTCGCTTTATTTATTATATTTAATTGAATTTTATATATAAAAGTAGAGAATTCAACTTACCAAGAAAAAGAAATTAATATGTTCAACAAATACGTGGGCATATCAAAATAGCAAAATGAGTAACAAATCATGGACGGATAAAATATTATTTTTAGATTATGTTAATTTATTTCTTCTAAATAATATACTCCCTCCATCCATGAATGTTGTTAACACTTTGACTCGACACATGTTTTAACGTAGTGCTTTGATTTTATGTAGAAAATTGTAGTTACTGTAGTTTGTGTCTCACTTATTATTATTTTTTAATTGAAATGTGTATTGAGTGGAGTTTGGGTCTCACATGATTTATAATTTTTAATTAGATTGTATGTATAGAATAGTTACTATAAATTAAAAGTTTTAGTATTAAAAATATTGGTGGACGGGTCAAAAAGAAAATATGTTAATAACATTGATGAACGGATGTAGTATACTGTATATATCAAGTCAATAATCATTTATTATAATATAAATTACGGATTTTGAATATCACATGAGTAAGATATATTTGTATATCCCATATTATTAGTCTTATTACCAAAAATAGGCTAAATTAACCTAAAAAAATCATGATTTTATATCCACTTAACTTAGACATATGACCACACTTAATGAAACCCTAATCTCAATATATTGAGCTAAGACTTTCATTAATTTTATTTTCTCGACTTTCTCTCTACCTTTGACCATCTATTCATTTCTACAATTACATGTTCTATCCCACCAAAAAAAAATTCTCTATCAACAATGATTCTCTCCCCTAATATATCCATAATGATGAGATCAATCATTTCTCAATTCGTTTTTCCATTAAAGTCTCCCTCGATGTGGGTTCTATTGGGTCCCGGGAGAGCAGGTGTGGTGTATGGGGGGGGGGGGGGAATACACCACAATCCAACTTTTCGCGTTTGGCTGTTTGAACAGCAGGTTGAGAATCAGCTTGCTGTTGATACCAGAACAGCTCGCTGTTAATAGCAGTCGATCTCCTCTGTTGTAGAGAGAGTTCTAGCTGCTCAAGTAAGTTCTCAACACAGAGCGTGAGCGATCTGTCAAGGAGCAGATAGACTGGCAGCTTTTGCAGTAAGCATTAAATGCTCTTTTGACCGTTGACTGCTGATTGTACTTCTAGCCGTTGGAGTTTGTCCTACGTGGATGTTGACGTGGCATAGGACAGGTAGGCTTTATCAATTTAGGTAGATTAAAGCTTCCTCCAACTGGGATGAGCAGCTCGTTTGAACCTCATAGGAACAGGTGGATTAAAACAACCTTTAGGCGAGCAGGTTGTATCCAATAAACATAGAGCTGACTCTTTATAGACAACAGATCGATCTGCTATCGATCCGTTAGATCGATCTGTTATGTACAGATCGTTTTCCTTGTTTCTTCTTCCACAGCTAGCTGTCCATCTTTCAATGCAGCTCCAATGAAATCTAGAAGACTAGCTGTTGATATACACAGCTATCTGCTGTATATCATCTGTTGACGTCTAGCTGTTGAAGTCCAGCGGTTGGCGTCTAGCTGTTGATGTTTAGCTGTTTGACATCCAGCTGTTGATATCTAGTTGTTATACACAGCTCGCTGCTGTGAACAGGTGAATTCACTTTCCTTGAATTCCAGCTGTTGATATACACAGCTCGCTGTTCTTTGAGCAGGTGCATCTTTGTTTCTTAGCTGTTGATGTACTCAGCTAGTTGTTGATCACTTGTTGTTGATCACTAGCTGTTGATCACTTGCTGTTGATCACTATCTGTTGATCGCTATCTATTGATCACTTGTTGTTGATGTCTAGCTGTTGGAGTCTATAAACAGCTAGCTGTCCATCGATCTGCTATCGATCTTCTATCGATCTGTCCTCAGTAAGAATGCTTGCATGCTGTGCGATAAAAGATGCAATAAAAACTAAGTCTAGATGGATCGGGTTAGTCCTATGAACAGATCGTTAATTTAATCTGGCCTTACAGGTTGATATCCCTTCTACTAGATAGACAAAATAAGATCAAGCTCTATGACACAGGTTGTAAACTCAACCTGATCTTACATGTTAGCTGATCTACTATTGAGAACACAGATGGTTCCTATGGACACGATCTGTCTTTCATCGATCTGTCCTTACACTTAACCATCTGTTGAGTCTATCTATTCTAGACAGAAATAAGGCATAAACATCTAAGCATCAATAGACATTAAAGAGAAAGCACAGTTTAATATTATGCATATATAATATGGCTTCGCATCATCAAAACATATAAATAATGATTTACACAATCATCAAAAAAGTTCCCAACAGGTTCTCAAAATCTTCGTTTGTATATAGGCATCTAAGTGCCACCTCGACCGATAGCTACATATCTGAGGCTCAACCATTGTCCGCGGTCAGAGGTAACGAAAATTCATGCTTTGTCGGCTTCCTCGACTCAGATGCGTCTCTGCTATCGATTATATTCTAACTAGTGAATCTTTCATTATGGGCTCTATACTCACACACTAGTCTCTACATGTATGTCCATGTGGCGATGACTTCACGGTTGTGATACATGCACCTCCTTTGTGCCAGGACTACTTGTGAATTACTCACAAGCACACGCATGCACACAAAGTCGACAACATGATTTAAGCGGGAGAGTGTATTCTCAAAAAAAAAAATCTCCTAACTTATTTTGTAGATTTTAGAAAAATGATGTTAGGGAAATGATGACATCACAATGGAAAATAACATGTAATTGAAATTTATACAAAATGCAATAACTAAACAAAATTAAAATGGTCGAGTCGACAAGTCCTCTATCTGCAAGCGAAGAGATACGCCCCGATAGTTCTCCTGGATCAGGTGTGTCATTCTCAAAGATAAAATGGCTTCTTCTTGATGGGAGCAACATCACAAACCAACAAGCTCCGACAAGTTGTAATGTGACGAGGATTAAGCTCTCAACAATGAGTAGAATATAGAAAACTCGTGAGAGAGAGAGAGATGTATTATGCTCTTGCAAGGAGTTGCAGAGTATTGAAGTTGTGTGAAGATGCAAATGATTATGCAACATTGCAACTCATTTATACGTCAACACCCACCTCTAGAATCAACTGGAATCATAGTCGCATTTAATGTCATCAAGACAACTATTTTGACTAAAATTGTTACGAGTCGCTCGCAATTTAAAACGAGGTCATCTAGCAATGATAAGCCAACCCAAGTCATATTCTCAAGGAAGACTTAACAGGGCAATTCGATTCTTTGTTCAAGAAAACAATAAAAAGAATCTATTGGAGATTCTATAACTAGATGAAGAATATAAATAAGAAACGTAAATGAAACCTAATCTAATAAAAAGTAACGAGTAAATAAAATATCTATCTAAGAAATCGAGACACGAATTTGAAAGAAAGCAAGTAATTTGGAATTTAAAATCAACAAGAATGCGTAAAGTAAATTGGAAATCGTAAACGAGATAAGTAACCGGAAGCATAAACAATTAAAAAAATTAAATCAATGACGAAAGCCAGAATAATAAAAGAGAAACAACCTTGATTAATATAACTTGAAGAAGTCTGAATCACAAAAAGAATTCTGGAAACGAAATGCGAATGGAATGTTGCAATCGGCTAACCTTCGAGTACGAAATCTAAAACTAAAGAGAACTAACTAGAAATCAAAGTCTCGACCCTCGAATCTAGGTCGAGATGTGCTAAACTATGAAGAGAAAAACGTCTAAAAATAAAGCTGAAGAGTGGCGTCGAAAAGAGTCTTGAAATACGAGCCAAAAGGGATTTTCTTCGAATGAGAAACTCGCCGAGTATATATAGCCGAGAGGTGTGGTCAGCGGCCGTGTAGAGGTCAACGACCGCTGACCCGGTTGGTTCTGTGTCCCACGCTCGGGTCGTTGTGCCAGGCTCGGGTCTTGCGCTAGGGTCAGCGGTCGCTAGCCCGGGCTTGGCGCGGGCTCGGCTGTGGCACGCTAAGGCCTAGTCAGCGGCCGCTTATTGCTACGCGACCGTTGACTAGTGCTCTCGCACTAGACTTCATTCTTTCTCTATTTCTCGATCTTTTCTCGTCTCTTTTCCAACTTCAATACTCGTCTAGGCTCGTGATCTTGAAACATAAATCGAGCCAAAACATCATGCTATCGAGGGAAAATAACACGAATAAAGATACGGAAAACACAAGTTTAGACGAACAAAAAGAGGCTAAACAACCCCTCCACACACAAAACTTTGCTTGTCCTCAAGCATAACTTAGTCTAAACTTTCGCTAGGGCAAAATCTATTCACGACATGCATTCTTGATAAGACTTCAATTCATTCCAAAATCGATCTTCATATCATCACGTCACGTATAGATCATAGAAGAAAGTAGACCATTTAGACTAGATAATGATCAATTCGAACAACATAAAACAATGATGCACAAGATGTTATTGAGATCACATAACCGACTAGAGTTTTTATCCATCTTAATAGTGTATCTCTCTCTTTTCTTTCTTTCTTTTTAACATGAGGAATATTAAGGACAATATTCACCGGGTGAGTACTCCAAATATTTGGGTTTTCCCAGTGTGGTTTCCCATACCCATCTCTTTTATAAATTTGAATTTGTGATTAAGAGAGCGGGGTAGAATCCTTATGTATTCCTATTTGTTTTCAAGAACTTAAGAAAAATTACTTAGAACAATGTCAAGTTATATGGTCATTGTGTCGAGGTGTGAACAATTAGAGGTTCCCTAATGTATCCTCAAACGGTTTCCCCGTGCTCATGGTTCCCATAGGAGCAGAGACCTCTTAACAAAGTTCAATTTTCAATACGGATACGCAACAAGTGGTCATAAACAACTAGCCAATTGAATCAATCAATTTATATCATCATGCATCACTAGTTTAATCATTCTACTAAGATCCATAATCCGGTCATAATGTTCCACACATTCCTAGTTCATCTACGTTTCACAACATAAATCAATGCAAATCAATCAAAGTTTTCAAATCACATCTCATCTTAAACATATGTCATGCCTCGATTTACCCACGATGTATCAAGACTAAGTAGCTCTAGTACAATCAAAATTTTGCTTACTAAAAGACACTAAAACAAAATGACAAATGCATGCATGAAAAAGACACCCCTCCCCCCTACAAAGATAGAGCAATGCCCTCATTGCGGAAAGTAAAGATTTAAAGAGTAGGGATAGAGAAAACGTCCCTGAAATACGGCATTAGGAGCAACAAAACGAGAATAAAACCTGAAAACGAACACTAAAAAGCGAAGGGAAAAACAAAGGTTAGTCAATCACACACTCACACGAAAAGAAAAAAATAAAGCAATAAAGATACCTCAACAGTGAGACAAAGACTCACTGTTGGTTGGGAGGAGGGTGCGTGGATGCGCCGCCAAGGGTCCAAGAGGACCATTGTTGTTGCATCTCACGAAGTAGGCGGTTCTGCTCCTCCATCACCCTTTGTTGAGCTTCCCATTGGTGTTGATGGGTGTCGAGGCGAGTGTGAAGGTCACGAATATCAGATCGCATCTCGCGTATGCCCGTGGTGACTTCGGACATGAACTGCTACTATTGGAAGTTCCATTGAGGTTGGGTGCCCCATTGAGATTGGACACCCCACTGTGATTTTCTGCCCTATTGTGATTGGGTACCCCATTGAGATTGGGTACCCCACTCGGCTTCACCGGTGGTGTCCACTGGGTCATAGCCTAGCCAAGAAGTGTCGGCCTCCTCTTCGGCTTGCTCGTCCTCCTCTTGCTCGGACTGAGCCTCCTCGTTGTCCTCCATATGAGCATCTCTCGCTTCTTTGGATTCATGAGATGCTCGGGCTGCTACTTGGGGAGTTTAGATAACACCGCACACAATTCTGCCTCTCTTGAGGCACCAACTCGGTACGGGAAAGGACGAACAGTGTGCCTCTCAACTCGTTGATGTCGATGTAATTGGTGAGGAGTGGCTCATTGTGTGGAGGGCCATTGGCACCGATAAGCTCGAGGTGCATGGCCAATGGAGTAGCAAGATGGAGAAGTGAAACATGAGCCCGCTTCTGGAGTTGGATGGATTGAATGGCCTCAAAGACGAAGGATGATGGATAAATCTTCATCTTCTTAATGGCATAATGGAGTAAGAAACACTCCACCGTGTTCACCTTGTTGTCTTGTTCATTGCCCAAGATAGAGTATGCAATGAATTTGTGTAGGAAACCTATCTCGAGATCCCGTAGGAAACCACTGGATATGCCTCCCGATGCCCAGTTGTGGAAACCTATCAACTCAAACCACGCTAAATTTGGGTTAAATTTCGGGGGCGCCCGATGGTGCCCCGAAGTGGGAAATCCAAAGATGGATTTCATCATAGTAGTGGTAACAGTATAAAAAATACCTTGAAATCGGAAGCAACATCAAATGTAGTAAGAAATTCAAGTCCCAGTTCCCTATAGCAATCAATTTCTAGTCTAGCATATTTTTCCATACCAAGATTCTTTAAGTAACGAGACATCTTAGAAGCAATGCCTAAGCTGGTTGAAAGATCTCAATCTAAAGCACAAGGAAGTGTAAGATCAAGAGTAGTAAAACGAGTGTAAAGTGTACCCTCTTGATTGTTGTAAATCGAGAATGGTGCACCCGATGTCGGAATGTGGTCATGAACGGGGAGGAATTCCTCGTCATCCTCTCCGTGTCGGCTAGATTTCCTCACCTCACTAGTCTTGGACCTCTTTCTCCCCATTGGAATTTTATCAAACACTTGGTGGGCAAAAAAATAGGGATGGAAGAAGAGTTTGGGGTTTTAGGTGAATTTGTGGATGGAATGGACTTTTGATCGGATGGAATGAAAGAGAAAGACAAATTGATGGTGAATCCGAGAAATTGGATTGAAATATAGAGTATGGAGAAAGTAATTGGAGAATTAAAATTGGGGAAGGGTTAGGGTTTGGGGAATTTGGGGATGAAGAAGGGGAAAAGTGGGAGAAAAAAGGAGAGAGAAAGGAAGTATAAGGTGCATTCGGCCAACTCAGCGGCCGTTGACATGTCAGCGGTCGCTGAGTATTGTTTCGTAAAGTGGTTTGAATGTTTGAAATAATTTACGTAAGGAAGGTCAGCGGCCGCTGAGGGGTCAGCGACCGCTGACTCGATGTGGTGCACAGGCGCTGGCGCTGGCGTGGGGATGGTGCGTGGTCAGCGGCCGCTGAGCGTGCCGCGGTCGCTGACCGTGCTCTCGTAAAATCTCACGTTTTCTCCTTTGCGAACTTTTTCGACTCGGTTTCCTCCCAAATTAGTGATACCTACGAACAAAGAAAAATAACTAAAATGAACTAATAAAAAGAAGAAAAAGAAAATAAAAAGGAAAAATGGGAAAAACGAGCATGGGTTGACTCCCACGAAGCGCTTTATTTTACTTCGTTTAGCTCGACGGAAAAGAACCAATTCAACCGGGAGTGTAAAACTGAGAACTTGATTCCACAACTTCGGGTATGGAATCATATTCGAGGTACAATTTAACTCGTTGACAATTGATTTGAAATGACATCTTCTCCCTTTTTGTATGTGGTACGTCACCCTTTGATGGTGGAAATCTTCTAAGGATGAGTAGTCCTCGCTTTTGGGATTTGACCTTATCGAGACGCATTTTAGATGTGGTGTTTGAGTGCATAAGAGCTTCCGTGTAAATTGATAAATAGGCATATCAAGGCACAAATTTCATGGTCATTGGCTTGGGTGAAAGGTGCGGTGTAGGCCTGATTGAGTTGTGCACGGGTTGGAATTGATGTTGGCTTCTCTTAGAATTTTGCTCGTCCTTACTGCCTGCAATATTGATTTCTTAATCAAAGGATTAGTGGTATCTATATAGCACATATCAATTAAATCGACAGAATGTGCAATGTGATTTTGGTGAGCAGAAAAAGATATTTCCTCATCAAGGACAGACATTTTAATGGTACTATTTTTTACATCAATAATAGTATTTGTGGTAGCCATAAAAGGTCTTCCTAGAAGGAGTGTATGCTCTATACCATTTTCATGCACGTCTCCTATCTCTAAAACAGCAAAATCAACGGGAACGATCAATCCACCAATCTTAACAAGAACATCTTCAATTATTCCTTTAGGGTGTCTCACAGATCTATCAGCTAATTGAAGGGACATACGAGTGGGTTTGAATTTACCTAATCCTAATTGTTTAAGAATAGAATAAGGCATAAGATTAATTCCAGCTCCTAAATCTAGGAGGTAAGAGCTGTTTCATGATAGTACTCGCCACTTCGGAGACTGTCACCAACTCTTGATCATCGAGTTTCTTCTTCTTCGAGATTAGCTCCTTGAAGAATTTGACATAAGAGGGGATATTCTTCATTACTTTGAGGAGTAGGACGTTCACCGTCATTTTGGATAACATCTTATAAAGATCCGTGAACTGTTGGTCGCTTTTGTCATTCCTTAGCCTGCTGGGATAAGGAATGGGCGGAACATATGGATTTACCGCCTTGTGAAGCTCCTCATTAGACTGCTCTTTCTCCACCTTCGGTGGCACCTTATCAATTTTGCCCTGGGACCCCATCTCCATCTTGGTTTCCACCACCTTACCATCTTTTAGAACATACACCACTTGCACTTGATGGGGTTGCTGTCTTTGTGCTGGAATTTTCCCCTTCTGTTGGTTTTGTTGCAACTGGTTAACAGTGCTAGAAATCTGCCCTATAGCCGTCTCGAGGCGCTTGATTGTGGCGTCTTGGGCCTCTCGAGCCTTCTTGATCTCTTGCAGAAATGCGGCTAGGCTTTCCTCAATAGATGATGATCTTTGGGGAGGAACAGGTTGAGGTGGGAATTGCTGCACCGGTGGTGGATAGAAATGTTGTTGCTGCGGTGGACAAAATTGTTGTTGTGGTGGTTGTGGTGGATAATACTGCTAATGTTGATGTTGAGGGCAAAAATTATGAGCCGGTGGCTGTCTGTTTTGGAAATTTGGTGCTCCATGCCCTTGGAATTGGGGTTTCCATGCTGAGTTTTGTTGAAGTTGAGGCTGGGGTGTGAAATCCTGTGCCGCATAAATCTCAGCTTGTCCTTCGGGTGTCATCTCTCCCGCGCAGACATCCCTCCACAATGTGGCTAAAGTCGCCACAAATACCACATGGCTCAGGTGCAGGTTGCTGAATAGATGGTGATGGGGGTCGGTTCATCTTCAATTCCTGTAACTCCCTCATCATGTCCGCCATTTATTTCTTAAGATCGGGGCTCGTAGTCATTGCACTGGCCTCCATTCGTATCGATCGAGAGGATTTCTGCTACGAACTCGCGGCTAGGGTCTCAAAGATCTCATTCATCTCCTCCGCCGTCTTAACTGCAATGTTCCCTCCCGCTGAATTGTCCACCATGAACTGAGTAGTCTGGAGCAGACCATCATAAAAGAATTGACATAGTATTTCCGGTGCCATCTGATGGTGAGAGCACTACTGAAGTAGCTCCTGGAATCTCTCCCACGCCTCATGGAATGGCTCTTCGTGGGCTTGTGCGAAGTTCATTATCTTAGTACGTACCGCTTGTGTTGGGAACCCTACAATGTTATATTAGTTTTGATAATATTTTTCGAAACAACACTTAGAGTTCTTAAAACCAAGTAATTGATGTTATCTGTTAAGGAACAACTAGAGTATTAAAGAAGCAGATGGTATAATTTTACTATTTGTATTATTCTTCCCAAGCTTTCCTAGACACATCAATTATGTACACAAGGCTTAAAACTCATTGTAATGATAGCGAGTTATTTTGAACAGATCGAGTTCTCGATCTGTTCACAAATTAACAGCTCGTTGTTCCATGCCTTGTATTGTTTTTTGAATCTGTTCTAGAATAGCTTTTTGCTAGATCAAAATTGTGAAAGGAAGTTTGAATTTTCAAACTTACTTATAGTAATCTATCTCTCTAGTCCTAGCATTCGTAACAACTACAAATGTAAATAGAACAGATAGAAAATAGTTCTACATCGGTCTATCTAGCTGTATAGGAAAGCCTTGCAAACTGGAGCAACAACGAGCTGCACTACATCAGATCGTCATCAACAGCTAGAGATAAATATCGTAGGTAACGATATGCACCTGCTCGTCAACAGCTAGAGTTCATGGAACAGCTAAAGACTATGGAGCAGCGAGACATATGGACAACAGATCATAATTTCAAAATCGATCTGTTCACTCAAACTTCTCCAAAGGTCAAGATTAAGAAGTATAAGTTAATTTGGAGTCAAACCAATTAACAAAATGTGGACAGCTCGTCTCGAAGATATTGTAGGAAACAATATGCATCTGTCGAAAGACAGCGAGCTGTTATAATCCACACCATTACTACGGTGGACTGCCGACATACTTAAATTTGTCACAAGTCAACCACTCCATGTATTATCACATCAACGACACTCTTTAAGGAATGAAGTACAAGAAAATCAAAACTCCTGTACTATGTATCATTTCCAGTATGACAATACACTGGGAAATCGCGTGAAAGGTGGTAACCACT
>JAPKLX010000112.1:177273-188105 GCA_026898415.1 Leonotis leonurus | reverse complement strand
AAATATATTCGGCAATGCATCCCATGATGCCAGAGTTTAATTCTCTCACCATTGATGCTTTATTTGATTTACTAACGGCCAATGAGTACGAAATCAATCGTATTCATGATCAATCTAATTCTTCTTCTAGCAAACCATCTGTTACAGGAACTAAGGAAAAAGAAACTGCCTTCAAAGCAAAGCAGAAAGAGAAGGAGGTGGAAAAGAAGTCTCCACCAACTGTGATAGTGAAAGATTCTTCTAGTTCTGATGATGAAAACTATCCCACCAAGAACTACTTCGAGGAATACTCACTCATGGCCCAAAGATTCCAGAAGATTGAACTTAGGGCAAATAGATATAAACGTCTATACAAAGATAACAGCAGAAATTTCAAAGGAAGAGATCGATCTGGAGATCGACCTGAGAAAAGGAATGAGGTAAAATCCACCTCATATGTTAAAGCTAACCTATCTGACTTTTCCTGTTTTAAATGTGGTGGGAAAGGTCATTTCAAAACAGACTGCCCCGATATCTCCAAGGTAGAAAGAGAAGAGCTCAGAAGCAAGCGAGATAAAAAGCTTAGAGAACAACGGAAAGCCATGCTTGCTGAAGAACAAGCTGCTCCAAGCACATTAACAGACAGCTCGTCCGATAATGATGAAGCTTTTATAGAAAACGAGCAGGATCTTGAATGAGATGAATGCCTCATGGGTCATGACAACGGACTCGACTCTAATGAGGTAGAAAATAATTCTTCTTCTTTTACTTCTAACTCACTCAAATATGATTCGGGTGATGAAGAAGAAATAGATGAAGAAGACGAACTATCCATCGAAGATTTTAACAAACTCATGGAAGATCATGCAAGATTGAATAAAATTTTCAAACATGCTATAAAAGAAAATGGAAGAATGGCGAATAATATTCAAGAAATGAAGAAAGTAAGTGCTTCATTTAACGATAGAGAAAAGGCAATGCTTCTACAAATCAAGAACAAAAGTGAAGAAGTCTACTCTCTCACTGCTAAGATCTCAGATTTGATTGGGAGAGAATCATCAGCAAATAATAAGGTGGATAATTTAAATACGATGCTTAATTACTACATCAACAAAAAGTCAGACATAGTTCACCTCATCAATGACATGCAAAAGAGATCATCAGATCGTGGAGGAGTAGGGTTTGATGGAGTTGACAAAGGACCACCAAAAGGGAAATTTGTCAAAGAAAAGGGAAAAGACAAAATAGTGAATCTCAACAACAACGCGAGACAGCCACAAGGTATCCTAATCAAGGATCAAAGTCAGCGACAACAGAAATTCACCACTCAAGGGATTGAATTTCAACCAAGAAAACAGCCTGCTCAAAGGTTTACTCAAACTGCTCAAGAGTTCAATCACCAGCAGACTCCTCAATCATTCAACCAAACCAAACCATCTGCTTCTAAGAAGCAAGCTGCATCTACTCAACCTCCTACTAAGAAGAAAGTAGTATACATTGACTTCAGTGGAAAATAAATCAGACCATCACAAAATGTTACTATTATTAGACAAATTTGGGTTCCGAAAGGAACGTTGTCTACTAACAAAGCACCCTCATTCAGTAAGGTAGCTAAATAATCTTTCTTTGCAGGATAGGAAATCAAGCAGAAGAAGGCACACAGCTCAGGGCGTGGTATGTATACTAGACAGCGGATGTTCCAAGCATATGACAGGCAATAAAGAGTTGCTATCCAACTTCAAAGAAAGCAATGGACCAATTGTAACCTTTGGAGGTGACTCAAAAGGATATACACGAGGTTATGGCAATCTCCATGTTGGTAACGCAATCATTCAAAATGTGTCCTATGTTGAAGGCTTAAATCACAATCTATTCTCTATTAGTCAATTTTGTGCTAATAATAAAAGAGTAGAATTTACAGCTAATAAATGTCTAGTAAAGAACTTGGAAGGAGAAGAAATTCTTCTTACCGGAATTTTGTAGGACAGATTGTACATTGTACAATGGAATGAACAGATTGAAATCTGTCTTGTAACTGCATCAAGTTCATCCACCAGCTGGCTATGGCACAAACACTTAAGCCACCTCAACTTCAAATCAATCAACAAGCTGGTCAAAGATAAATTGGTCGAAGGTCTACCACATCAAAAATATGACAAAAACCATGTATGTGAAGCTTGCCAAGCGGGAAAACAAACAAGAGCATCTTTCCCAACAAAGACAGCACACTCAACTACCAGGATACTAGAACTTCTACATCTAGACCTTTTTGGACCTGTATCTCCATTAAGTGTAAATGGTAGAAAGTATACATTAGTTATAATTGATGACTTCTCTAGATATACTTGGGTTATTTTTATGTATAAGAAAAAGGAAACCCTTGAAAAACTACCTGATCTTCTCAACAGATTATCAAATCAAAAAGAGAAATCAATCATCACAATTCGATCTGATCGTGGGACTGAGTTCATCAATCAAATGATCGAAGCTTATTGCTCAAAGATGGGAATACAACATCAAACATCAGCAGCTCGTACGCCACAAAAAAATGGAATAGTAGAAAGGCGCAACAGATCGTTAAAGGAAGCAGCTAGAACCATGCTAAATGAAATCAATCTTCCAAAGAAATTCTGGGCAGAAACAGTCAACACCGCATGCTACACACAGAATCGATCTTTTGTCACTTTACGTCATGGCAAAACTCCATACGAGCTGTGGAACAACAGGAAGCCTCTTCTAACTTATTTTCGTTCCTTCGGATGTAAGTGTTACATTCACAATAATGGAAAAACTCAATTAAAGACATTTGATAGCAAAACTGATCAAGGAATATTCTTGGGATATTCCGAAATCAGTAAGGCTTATCGTGTCTTTAATAAGCGAACTCTTATTGTGGAAGTAACACCTCATGTTGTATTTGACGAATCTACCTTTGAAGTATCAGGAACAAATGATGATCATCCAAAAATGAAATTACCAATCTCCACTCTTAGGAACTCCAGAAGCCAACCAATTGATGATATTTTACTATGGAGTCCAAGAAAAGAGGTAGAAGAAGAAGATTGTCCACCTGCTGAAATAATGCCACAGCAAGGGGGAACAGATGCAAATGAAGAAATATTACAGCTAGGGGGAACAGATGAAGGGGGAACTTCACATGAAGAATGTTCACAACCATCTGTTGATGAACAACATATTCCATCTACTCCACCCCCAATTCAACCTCCATCTGTTCAAAACTTGGTAAACGTATCAAACATTAACTTAAACGCTGACAATTTCATTGATGATTTTATTGCAGAACATCCAGAATTTGAGAATCCTCCCGATGAGATAGAAATCGAAATATTTGAAGAAGAAATGAAAAGGTGAAGAAAATGGGTAGATAGCCATCCATCTGATCTTATTGTTGGGAACCCAACAGATGGAGTTAAAACTAGACGCATGCATGGAGAAAGCGCATTACTAAGTTGCTATCTAACCCACACCGAACCTAAAGACATCACAGAAGCCTTGCAAAGTACAGATTGGATCAATGCCATGCAAGAGGAATTAAATGAATTCAAAAGAAATGATGTATGGTACTTGGTGGATCGACCTAGACATCAAGGCGTTATAGGAGTAAAATGGATATTCAAGAATAAAAGAGATGAAACAGGAGAAGTGGTAAGAAACAAAGCAAGACTGGTCGCCAAGGGATATTGTCAACAAGAAGGAATTGATTTTAATGAAACCTTCGCACCCATTGCACGACTAGAAGCTATCAGACTGTTTCTTGTTTATGCAGCCTTCCAACGTTTCAAAGTATTCCAGATGGATGTAAAAAATGCATTTCTAAATGGCATTCTGGAAGAAGAAGTCTACTTGGAACAACCACCTGGGTTTGAAGTTGAAGATGAAAACAAAGTGTACAAATTGGTTAAAGCAGTATATGGACTAAAGCAAGCTCCTCGAGCTTGGTATGAAACACTGTCCACCTTCTTACTTCAATCGGGCTTCAAACGAGGATCAGTAGACAAGACGTTGTTCACCATCAAAGTCCAAGACTATATCCTTTTAGTTCAAATTTATGTTGATGATATTATTTTTGGATCCAAATCTGAATTCCTTTGCAACAAATTTAGCAAGTTAATGCAGGATAAGTACAAGATGTCAATGATGGGAGAATTGAATTTCTTCCTAGGTTTACAAGTCAAACAATCTGCTGATGGGATCCTAATCAATCAATCCAAATACATCAACGATCTCATCACAAAATTTGGAGTTAAAGATAGTAAACCAGCAAAAATTCCTATGCCAACAAATGGACAGATTGGTCCTGATGTACTTGGGAAGACAACAGATATGAAACAGTATCGCGGTATTATCGGATCTCTTTTATATCTAACTGCTAGTCGACCTGATATTACTTTTGCTGTTGGTGTTTGTGCTAGGTATCAAGCAAATCCAAGAGAATCCCACTTTGAAGCAGCCAAAAGAATATTGCGATATCTCAAAGGAACTATTGAAATAGGTTTATGGTATCTTTGTGATGATAATTTTGTATTAACTGGCTATTCTGATTCTGATTATGCAGGTTGCAAGCTTGATAGAAAATCCACCTCTGGGACTTGTTAATTTCTTGGAAGTAAGCTCATCTCGTGGTTTTCTAAAAAGCAAACTTCGGTTGCAACTTCTACAACAGAAGCAGAATACATGGCTGCAGGGAGTTGCACCGCACAAATATTATGGCTCAAACAGCAGCTCAAAGATTACGAAGTACAGATCGATGCAGTTGCAATATTTTGTGACAGCTCAAGCACCATAGCAATAACACAAAATCCAGTACTTCATACTCGATGCAAACACGTGGATGTTCGTCATCATTTTATCCGTGACCACGTGGAAAGAAAGAACATCAAAATAGAGAAAATTCATACTGATGTGCAGCGAGCTGATATCCTAACAAAAGCATTAGCCGAGGACAGATTCAAAATGCTTTGTGGCAAGTTGGGATTAATCAACCTAATCGAAAATGGTACAAGTGTAAACAACAGATAGTAAATGGTACAATACGATCTGTTGTTCCAATATTTTTCATCCATCTGTTTATTAATCATTCCATTTCTTGATTGACAACTTCCACTACAGCTAGATCATTTACCTTGCCGTCTAGCTGTTCAAGGGAAACCTAAGAGACAGATTGATCCAACTATCTGGTACATCAATCAAGGGGGAACCTATGAAGAAAAATGATCTATCACTTCAAACTGGTCTAAACAAACAACAGCTAGATGGGTTATTAATTAACAGCGAGCTGTTGAAAATACCAATGTCTAGCTGTTCGTCTCAAACGTTCTTCACAGCTAGATGTTACATTTACTCTACAGCGAGAGGTTATCAAAGAACAGATTGCTTTCACATCAAACAATCTGTCTGGCATTTATTAAGGGGGAATTTAATTCGTGTTAATGAATTCTCGCTATTTATTCTGACATTTAATTCTCTCCATTTATTTCTCCACTCTCTTTTTATTTATTTCTAATGATTATCATTGAAAATCACTTATTTAGAACATACTAAGAGCCGAATGTGTCAGTAAATTGAGAGAAAAGGGAAGGATCATTAAATGCAGCAGACCTCGACCATCGTGCAAATGCAGAGATGTGACTTTTTGACGTCACAACCCAATAGCGTGTGAAGTTCAATCGCTGAAATAGGCGACAAAATCTTTACTTCAGGGAGTAATTTCAACCGTAGATTTAGATTACTTTTACATCTTTTAATCCTACGCGTTGATGTGTCTATATATATATGACTGTTTGACTGCTTCGTCTCCTACACACTCATATATTTTCTAAAACCGCCATTGTTAAAGCTTGAAAATTCGAATCTTTAACTCTCAAAACCTGTCCTAAAATCCTACAACACATCCTTCAAAATGACAAACTCCGAAGCTAGTTCTTCTTCATCACATGCTGCTTCACCGATTCCCATTTCAAAAATGCTTCAACTGATTGAAGCAAGATTAACGCCTGAACCCAGGGCTGTTCTTTCTCATCACGGATATTCTCTCCTTGATGAACTCTTTTCAAAAATCGAAGCTTGTTCAGGTTGCTTAAATGTTTAGAGATACATGAATTAGGGTTTATTATTTGTTGTTGGTTACATATGAATCTCTGGTAAATATGAATGCTATAATAATATTGATTATGTCCTCTATCATCAAATATAATGATGCATAATCCATCAAACTGTATACTTCACATGCATGATTATGTATATTTGATGCTATCACAACTCATTGATTCATGTGTTATGAGACTTCTAAGAAATGAAGTCACAAATTCATAATTAAAGCATGATTTGGACTAATCAGGTTTAATTCTGTGTTAATGATTTGTACTTCAACCTGTCGTATCTTGCTATACTCTAACAGCGAACTGTTAATTTACAGATCGAACATTCGATCTGTTCAACTCATCCGGTTGCAAACTTCGAACTGTGCCTATACTTAGCCAAAAATTTGTGATTTTTGTTTAGGGTTTCACAAGATAATCACCAAGGAACCCCGATTCTATCTCCCTCGCCAAGTGGCTCTATTTTACTGCTCTTGGATGGAGGATGATAACGAAGAATATACAATCGAATTACCCATTGGTAAAGACAAGAAAGAACGAAAACGTGTGATAGACATGATCCTAAACACCTATGATCTCACAGATGAAGGAGATATGGTTGAGGATGTGTCTCATGAACAAATTGAAGAGGCCATCAACATGATTGTAGGAGAACCAATGGAATGGGATGGTAAAGCTATCGCAAGGGGATTGATGCTTCCTGTCTATCGCATGCTCCTTGATTTTGTTCAAAAAGTGTTCTTGGGCCACCAAGGAACATTTGATGCCGTGACGCCCATCAAGCTCAAAGTTCTAGCTGGTGTGCTTCTAAACCTCAACATCAACTGGGGTAGATCCTTACTCAAACTTATTGTTGACGAAGAAAAACAGATTGATCTCCGGCAAAACACAAATGGGGACTGCACCCATCTCCTTGTAAAACGCCCTCTCCGTCTGTCCACCAAAAAAAGCACTATCATCGATGGAGTTTTTGACAAGGACAAATGGCATAAGGCTGTAGATTTGTACCATGAGTTGATTGTGCCCAAATCAAGACATCAGGTCGAGATGTCTCTAGGTATTGCAGCTCAAATTTTTGTGAAGGTAACAAATGACAGAATTAGGGAAGCAATGATCGCTGTTGGCAGGTCGAATGACGAGTGGGTCATACCTGTCAAGAAACCAAGGACAGTGGGAGAAGCTGCAGCAGCACATGTCGCTGCTGAACCATTAAAAAGAAAAACAGCTGGAGGTGAACAGCCAGCTACTGAGAAGAAAAAGAGAAAAACTGCCAAGGAATCATCTCCCGCTGTGGAGAAGAAGAAGAAAGCAGAGAAGAAGGCACCTAAGAAGGTGGCCATCAAAGAAAAATCCAAACCAACGGCCCGCAAATTAATAGATGAATTGGAATCTACAGATCAAACTGTTGATATTAATGAAGCTGATGTTGCCGTGAACCTACATGAACAGCCAGCAGAAGACTTGATCGAACGGTTGAAGGGTGCACATATTATTTTTGAACAAATGCAAGAGACTGCATCAGATGTTGTTGTCAAAAGTCTACCTGGAATCGACCTCACTCCCACAACTTTTGACATGGCCAAACGATTCCAAGTCTATCTCGACATTCGAGATAGCAAATTTTATGTCTTGGAGGCAATCCTGCTGTTGTTCATTATAAGTGACCTCAAGGTGGAGGAGAATAAATTGATCAACTACTTCGGGTTTCTTGATATTCCGGACGCTCACCAATACTTCCGAACATACGTCCTGACAAAGATGAAAGAGGAAGCGGCTACTTTAAAGATCGACCTTGCATCATACTACTCCAACGAACAAGAATTTTTCATAAATGCAGTCGATCTGACATCCGGACACTTTGACGCTGCTCTCAACTTTCTTGATCAATCTGTTGGTCAAAGTTCTCCGATCGTGAAGCAAGCCTCGACTTCACAGCCCCCTGTCATTGAAATTGAAGATATGGTTGAAGAAAAGATGGAGGAAGGAAACGGAGATAAGGAAGACAAGATGGAAGCAGCTGAGACTCAACAGGTCAATGAAGCTGTCGTTGAGGATATTTTTACACAGGCCACTGCACCAGCTGATTATCAACACTTTTCTTTGGACGATCTGTTGATGCAAACCATTGATCTAGTATTGACAAAGGAGCAGCTAAGTCAACTTATTCATGCTCGAATAAATGATCGATCTGCTGCCTTGGCAAATTTCGTAAGGGATGCAGCTGAGACAGCCATTCGCAGAATCGAATCAAATTTTGAAAAGGCTCACAACGATCTGTCCACTTCTCTCCACAAAGACTTGGATAGTGACCGAGAGGTGTTCGATACCTTCAAGAAGGAGACTGAGGAAAAATTTTCCAACTTCCAAGGCGAAGTTGACAACTTTGAAAATAAAATGATGGAGGCAGGCAAGAAGATGGTGACCACAGTAAAGGAGGAAGTGGAGAAACAACTAGAAGATATGGAAAATACGACAATTCCAAATGTGCTCAACAAAAAGGTTCCAGCTATGCTTATCTCCCATCTACCTGCTGCTCTCGATTCTGTGCTGAAAGAAAAACTCGAAAAAGCTGATTTTGCAACTGGGGATGAAGTTTACAAAATCAACAAGACAATAACCGAAATGAAGTCCGCAGACAGCGCACTGTCCTCTGACTACAAGAAGCTAGCCACCTCATCAACAAAACAATTCCATGAGATAAATGCCAACATATCTTCACTTCTACATTACAAGGAGGAGATGAACAAGAAGTATCAGGATATAGCTGATGAAGTTGCCTCCCTTAAGCTCATCATCTCTAAGGAGTTTGATGATGTTGAAAAGGGGGAAGTACAGAAAAGACAGCCCGCTGCTCCTCAAAAGAAAAAGCCTGCTGCTGCTGTTGCCAAACGAAAACCAAAGATGAATCCAAAGCAAGCAGCAGAGGCAAGGCAAATACAAAGGGAGAATGAAGAGAAAGAAAAGAGAAGGAAGGAGGAGGAGGATGCTCTCGCAGCAAAGAAAGGAAAGAAAGTAGCAACAGATGATGATCTAACAGAAGAAATGTTCCTCGCCGGATATAAAGCAGAATAGGTAGAAAATCCTGATTTTCGAGAATTATTTGTTGCAGAAAGGGCAAAACAACAGAAGGAGGAAATGAAGGAGGATGTAACACCGGAAGAAGGTGAGGAGGAGCCCACAAATCCGGTGTTCAAATTTTTTGAAAAATATCAACTCAAGGATGCTCAAAATCTCACGTGGTTGCATGCAAAGAAAGCAGCGAGATGGAATCAACTGATTAAAGAGTTTGTAGTGCAACACTACTATCTCATGGATGATGAATTTCAAGGAGGAGATGTTGATGAACTATTCCATACATTTCTCAAGCAACACAAAAATTAAACGTTCGTCGAATATCTCTTCAGACAATCTGCTCTAACCAATCAACATCTCACTGCTCCCAAAAAGACTACAATTCTGTCACGCCCCCAAATCCCGAAGGACAGTTCAATTGGGGCGTGACTGCGGGGTGTGATAAAAGCAACTAGAACAAAAGGAATAATTTTGGAAGACAATCAAACCTGAACCGAAACTTGAAGTTACATGAGTAAAAATACTTCAATGTAATTAAATAGGTAAAATAGTTCAGTTATTTAACCAAGATCCAACGAGTTCCAGGTACCATCCCGAAGGGTTAAAGAGAAACATAATTGCTATACGAACTAAAATACTGTTTTTAAAAGCTCTGGTTCATGAAGTCAAGCTATGAACATTTAACACTATCAAAGAGTGTTGCAGCGGAAGACTTAAATTGGAAACACATATATGAAGATATGTGTTCGTACTCTGAATAAAACATCTGACAGCCAAGCAACTCTTCTCAGCACCGCCGCCAAAACCACCTGTCTCAACCTGCAAGTTTTTTGGAAACACAAGCAGGGCTGAGTATTGGAATACTCAGTGGGTTATGCCGAAAACCGTCATAATTATCTTTTTGTCATGCATCACAGTATAACACAAGGGTTTTCCGTGAAATAACTTGTGTATACTAAACATTCATTTTTCCTTTCATAAACTTGGTACGGTACCGTTTTCTTTTCTTTCTGTATTATCCATATCTGTAACTACGCTGGGGAAGGTGGCCACCTTCCGCAAACGCATCCCTTCACCGGAACCGGCCCAACGGGCTCACAGTCCATGGCTTCTGTGTACACTAACCTTGGCCAGTACGCTCACATGGCTCAAGATCCGATCGATTACATACGTTGGCAAGCCAACACAGATAGGCATCACACATAAAACACAAATAATTTTATGCATGACAATCATTCATTCAACTTGCACTTTGATAATTATGCTTTAATACAACAAAAATTATAGTTTGTAGTAAAACCCACCTGATCTTCAAGTGGTTGAGTTTCTATTGCTTTACTTTCTCGTTCATCGGTCTCCTCCTCACGCTTGACCTTCAGGTAACAAGCTAACTTATATAAAGATTCGAGTCTTAAAGGAAATAACTTATATTCTACTCCTAGCTCGAATTCATTAACTTTTCAACTCTTAGGCTTTTAGGGTTTTCAACACTGTTCCTCGACTCTTAAGTCTCGGCTTAAATGATTCTGGGAAAACCCTAATTCATTTACTTATAACGTACGTCTTATAAAGAGTACTAACAAGAAGGGAATTTACGAGGTTTGAAACATAATGCGGTCGAAAAATCGACATGACCTCTACGTTCATTCAACTTATCCCTCG
>JAPKLX010000112.1:148744-172273 GCA_026898415.1 Leonotis leonurus | reverse complement strand
GATCACACAACAAGACATAGAGCTCACCAAGGTGAAAACCAAGCTTGTGGAAGCAGAACTTACCATCCGCAAGTGGAATACAGGTACCTACACACTTCAAGAGATCTTGGATAGTGCGAATCCTAGCAAACAAGGCCTTGGATATGCTGCACCAACTGTGTTGTGTAAAAGGACCACATCGGAAGGAGAGACATCAAAAGGCAAAGCAGATGATGTGTCCACAAAGACCTCAACATAGACAAAACAAGGGATCTCTCCATCTGGAAAAGGTAAGAAAGGTAAGAAAAAGGGTAAAAGATATAGAAGGAAATATATGTCATTACTGTATGAAACCAGGACATATAAAACCTTTATGTTATCAAAAACAAAGAGATGAGAGATCTGAGTGTGTACCACCACAGAAACCCAAAATAGTGTGGGTAAAGAAATCTGACCTAACTTGTAATGTTGTGTATACAGCCTTGAAAACTAATATTTCAAGTTCTTGGTATTTTGACAGCGGATGTTCTCGTCACATGACAGGTAACAAAACATTCCTTTCCAATTATGAGACATATGATGGAGGAAATGTTTCCTTTGGCAGAGGTTCTAAAGGTAAAATTGTTGGTAAAGGTATACTAAATGTTCCTGGTTTACCTGCTTTAACAAATGTTTATCATGTGAAAGGACTTATGACAAATTTGATTAGCATAAGTCAACTGTGTGACGGCAACATGCTTGTAAAATTTACTAAAGATGCATGTGAAGTTTACAACAACAAGAATTTGTGTATCATGACAGGTCAAAGGTCATCAGACAATTGTTACATGACTGACCATGTGAAATGCAACAAGGCTCAAGTTGATGATGTCATACTCTGGCATAAAAGATTAGGTCATACTAATTTTCGAAACCTTGGCAGGTTAATCAAGATGGATGTTGTGCGAGGGTTACCCAAACTTGGGAATGCTGACCAGATCGTATGTGGCGAGTGTCAACGAGGAAAACAATTGCATGCCTCACATCCTGCCTTACAACACAGTGAACAACATTATGGGACCAACCAATGTTTTGAGCTTCTACATATGGATCTTGTAGGACCCATGGAAGTTGAAAGCATTGGTGGTAAGAGGTATGTGCTTGTTGTGGTAGACGATTTTTCTAGGTTTACATGGACCTATTTTTTACGAGAAAAATCTGAAACATTTGAGGTATTTAAAAATATTTTTTCTCGAGTTACTAATGTGTTTGATGCTAGAATATCTCGCATAAGGTCAGATCATGGTCGTGAGTTTGAGAACTCAAAATTTACAACTTTTTGTGATGAAAAATGATTGTACCAAGAGTTTGCAGCACCAAAGACACCACAACAAATGGTGTGGTTGAACGCAAGAATAGAACCTTGATTGAAATGGCTAGGGTGATGTTGAGCTCAAGCCAAATGACGAAAAGGTTTTGGGCTGAGGCAGTTAACACCGCGTGTTACATCAACAATAGAGTCAACGTTCGACCAGGATCATTCAAAACACCATATGAGCTACTGAAAGGGAGAAAACCTAACCTAAAACATCTTCGTGTTTTTGGGTGTGTTTGTTTTATCTTAAATGATCGAGAGTATCTAACTAAGTTTGATGATAAAAGCGACAAAAGAGTATTTGTTGGGTACTCAACAAACAGTGTAGCTTATAGGGTTTTTAATCTACGTATTAAAACAATACAAGAATCTGTTAATGTTGTCTTTGATGATGCAGGTAGTGGAAACAAAGAGAAGGAAGTAGCTGACGACATACATCAAGGGGGAGTTGTTACACCTCTTGTTGAAACCCAAACTGTTCCACCTAACACAGAAACTGGTACACCGGATGGCACACCTAATACTGAAACTGGCGTTTCTGTGGAGGTCAACACCATCACACAATAGGATCCAGAAGAAGAACGAGATGAGACTCCAGAAATCACTTCTCGCATGGAACCTTCAGGTCGAGTAAAGGAGTATCATCCACTAACTCAAGTCATTGGAAACATTGAGGATGGTGTTCAGACTCGACGAAAACAGCCAATTAACTATAGAGAAATGGCATGTTTGTACTCCGTATGCTCTACAGTTGAAGGCATAACATGTTTCGTCTCAAAGTTCGAGCCAAAAAATGTCAAGGAAGCACTAACTGATGAGTTCTGGATAAGTGCTATGCACGAAAAACTAAATCAGTTTGTGCGTAGTGATGTTTGGTACCTTGTTCCCAGGCCAGCCAACAAGAATGTTATTGGCACAAAGTGGATCTTCAAAAACAAATCTGATGAGAAGGGAACTGTGGTGCGTAACAAAGCACGTTTGGTAGCGCAAGGGTAAACTCAAGTCGAAGGAGTCGACTTTGATGACACATTTGCACCTGTAGCACGACTTGAATCCATTCGGTTGTTGCTTGCAGTCGCATGTTACCTTAACATCAATCTGTACCAGATGGATGTGAAGGCAGCATTTCTTAATGGTGAGTTAAAGGAAGAGGTTTACGTGGAACAACCAAAAGGTTTTGAGGACCCCCACAAACTGGATCATGTTTTTCGGTTGAAGAAAGCTCTATATGGACTCAAACAAGCACCACGGGCTTGGTATCAGCACCTCACAAATTTCCTCCTCACGTATGGGTTTGTGAGAGGCGCTGCTGACCAGACGTTGTTTATAAAAAGGGAAGAACAACATATCCTTATTACTCAAATTTATGTTGATGATATGATTGTTGGTTCTACATCACGTAACATGTTAACTGACTTTTCAGGTGCAATGTCTACCAAGTTTGAGATGAGCATGGTGGGTGAGCTCACATACTTTCTTGGGTTGCAGGTTAAACAAGGACAAGATGACATCTTTATTTCTCAAAGCAAATATGCCAAGGAGATGATAAAGAGATTTAACCTTGAAGGTACAAAGCACATGAAGACTCCTATGGGTTCCACGGAGAAGCTAACCAAAGATGATGCTGGAGAAGATATTGACCCAACACGCTACAGATCAATGATAGGGAGTTTGTTATACCTAACAGCCACTCGACCAGATTTGATGTTTAGCGTATGTGTGTGTGCCAGGTATCAAGCTAAACCCAAAGCTTCTCATCTCAAAGCTGTTAAACGAATAATCAGGTATGTTGCTGGAACTATTGACCTAGGCATATTATTCTCTAAACACATGAATATGAGCTTGGTAGGTTTCAGTGATTCTGATTGGGCTGGAGATGTTGATGACCGGAAAAGTACGAGTGGAGGATATTTTTATCTAGGAAACAATATTGTGTCGTGGCACAGCCGCAAGCAGAACTTTGTGTCCTTATCCACTGCTGAGTCTGAGTATGTTGCCGCAGGCAGCTGTTGCACACAAATGTTGTGGCTAAAACAAATACTGAGTGATTATGGCCTAGACAACAATGACCTGGTTGTGTACTGCGACAACATGAGCGCCATAAACATTTCCAAGAATCCTGTTCAGCACTCCAGAACTAAGCACATCGACATAAGACACCACTTCATTAGAAAGTTAGTGGAACAAGCGGTTATCAAACTTGAGTATGTGAAAACAGTGAACCAAGTTGCTGACATTTTTACAAAACCCTTAGATCATGAGAGATTTGTTTTCTTACGAAAATCTCTTGGTCTTTGTTTCTTTCATTAAATTGTGTGTTGTGCTACACCCTAAAATTCCATATTCTGTTATCTATATCAAGGGTGTAGCTTGTTGTGTCTAGCTTGCTGGTATAACATCTTAGTCAACATATTCTATATTCTGAAACCTGGTTTTTATCTATATATTTTTGTATCTATCTGTGTGGTAAATAATCCAAGTAGTTTGGGGGGCACGGCGTTCGCTACGATGGTGCTACCTTACAAAAGGATTGCTACTGCGATTGTTTTCGAGGGTGAAAGGCTAGGGGCACGGTGTTCGCTGCGACGATGCACTCTACGCTCACTAACCCTTGAATTCTTGTAGTTCTGCACATATTTTCTCTATGTTAAGCCAGGTGGATGTTGCAACAAACGTTGACACAACAGAGCAAGTTAGACTGTGTGTTCTCCTCATATTATTTTTCTTAAAAATTTTGATTGTGCATGTCAGCAATCCTTGTGTTTTTTGTTTTCGCATAATCAAGTGTGTTCACCTCAACATCCGTATCTCTCTTATGCTAGTGGGTTATAACTGTCTGTGGCGTGTTTGTTGGAGTTTGTTTTTGGCAGGCTGGAAGTGAAACGGCAAAGGCTCTCTTTTCTCAATCGTCGCCAGTCTGTTGCCGCAATTATATGTATGTCACATCAAAACCCTAGAAACCCCATTCTTTCTCTCTCTCCCAAATCCGCACGGCTTCCTAGGGGGATACGGTTTCTTTAAGTTTGGATAAAACAAATCTTTTAACCATTTTCTTTCCAACTTTCTTTCGCCTAAAAACCCTACACTTTCCCTCCATCTTACCACCCTCTCGTTTACCATGGCCACTCCCACTACTCCAGACATTGCTGCACTTCTCCAGGCCTTGATTGCAGCAAACCCTAGCTTACTTCAGACACTACAGAATACTGCTGCTACTCCACTACCGGTCACACCTTCGCCGGTCCCTTCTGCCGTTCCACCTCCCACAGGTGGTGTTTCATCTGCTTTGGTGGAGCCCCCGACTGTTGAGGCTCCAGTTACTGGGATCTCACATGCTTCTCTTGTTCCTCCACCTACTCCAAAGGAGGCGGTTTCTGTTCCTCCAGTTAATGAAAACCCTCCTCTGGTCACCACTGTTGCTGTTGTCCAATCGATTCCTATGTCACCACTGTCTCAATCGTCCACTCCACCAGTCGCTCTAACACGCAAACCGGCCACCCGGGGCTCTCGGCTGTCACGCATCGCCAAGAAGTTGAAAGGCCCAACACCCACTGTTGTCCTCCAGGATAACAGTGAGGACGAGGTGTCTTCGGCCCCGAAGCGGCAGCGGATTGTTCCTCCTGCCGAGGTCACGACAGAGCCCACTTCGTCCATCGCTAAGGGAAAATCAGCGATCCTCGCCTCAGAACTCTCGGAGGGTCCCGATTCTCCTTTAGACGCTGAAAAGGCACACAATCTTCAATTCTTTGATGACCTGGCGGCGCTCAAATGGAAGTGGCTTTGCACTCTTCCATGTGTTAGTGAAAGAACTGTGGACGAGATCAGCCTTGAGGATTACAATCTGCTCGAATTCTTCCGTACGCGCGGACTCCTTGGTACAGTATTTGATCTCCCTCCTTTTGTCAAAGATGTTGTGCGCCATTTTTACTGTAATTTGTATGCTTCTTTTGGTGATCGTGATTCGGTCAAGTTTGGAAAGGTCTACCTCTACAATGCCATCTATGATTTTACACCAGATGCTATTAACTGTGCTCTTGAGTTACCCAATGTTGAGAGTGAGACTGTTGCTGATCTCGATGATGTTGCCAAAGTGATTACTGGCGGCAAGAAGTCAAAATGGGTTCAACCCATGAAAACTTCGTGGCTGTCACATCTCTATTCAGTCCTTCATAAGGTGCTCACATACAATTGGATTGTCTCCTCCAACTCCACTGTTGTTACTCAAACACATGGAGTCTTGATGTACCTTGTGGGACTCAACAAACCATGCAACCTGGGACAAATCGTGTTCGATCAGTTGGCTGATCTCTCCTCTAAGTCTCATATATACTCTATGCCCCTTCCTTCTCTTGTGTGCAGGGTTCTCGCGCATCAAGGGTTCACATCAGTGACCAGGAGCCATGAGGCTGAGCCGATTCCGTTGTACACCATACATCCTTCTCTTTTCCATAAGAGCAAGGTGGCGGACCTTCCTTGGTGCAACCCGGATGGCCCAGTCTCTACTTCCTCTGGCATAACGCTGCCACCCCAAACTGTCAAACAGTTAATTGGTGCGATGAGCTCGTTCACTACCCTATTCCCTGCCTTTGCTGCTCTGGTTCCTTCTCTCCAGGCGTGTCTTTCTTCCCAACAAGGGGGAGATCAAGTTGCTGCCGCCGCAACTGGAGGAGATGCAGAGGATGAAGAGGATGAGGAGAAGGATGAAGAGACTGCAGTTGAGGGGGCTGAGGAATGAAAATTAAAAACACTTATTTTTGATGTGGGATGATGTATCAAAACATTTTACTTTTGGCTGACTATTTACTTTTGGCTGTGGATGATTAACGATGGTTATTTTGGCAGCACGTATTTTTGAAAGATTATTGTTGCTCACTGCTGCTGCTTGTCATATGTGTGTTGCTATCTTTGCCTATGTCGCTGCTTGTTTGTGAAGTTGTTTTGCAGGGCATAGACATAGGGGGAGCGTCTTAGGAAGAACAAGATGTTGTGAAGAAAGCACAAAAACAGGGGGAGTTTGTTAGGTATTTTATGTTGTTGTTTAAAATGTTAAACCTAACATTGGTGTTTTTGTGTTCTTCACAGGATGATTGTGTTGTTAGCTCTGTTGTTAAACTCAACATTGGATGCTGACTCAGCGTTGCCACGTGGAAGATTTGACTTGGAGAAAAGTGAGAATGCACGAAGACTGTGAAGACCGAGTCATGAGGAGAAGACCAAGTCAAGATAAACTGTTGAGATATATACGCCTAGTGGAAGTCTGTTTCCACGTTTATCGGAGTGGACAAACTGTCCTGGCGAATCTTGCAGAGCACAACAACGGTTGAGAAAATCAAGGAAAACATGAGCTGGCAGTTACAAGACCTTTGGAATGAAGCCCATGAAACCATCTCTATAAATACTTGATTAGTTAGAAAAACTGGTTCAACAGCTCCGGTGGGAGATTATGGTGCGGGCACTGCATCTGAAGGCCCTTTAATCGCTCCCAAGCCTCGTGGAGCAGCTCTCCATCCATCTAGGTGAAATTTACCAGCTGTGATCTCACCTTCCGTGACTTCTGATTCGGGTACCACTTAGACATGAATTTATCAGAGACTTGGTTCCAGATCTGCAGTGAGTTAGGTGGCAGAGACATGAATGAAGTCTCCGCCCAATCCTCAGTGTATACGAGAAGCACCGCATCTTCAACAGGTCTTCGTTCAGCCCTCCAAGGGGTAAGGTCTGAACTATATTGCGTAGAACTCCTGGATGAAGTTCAAAGCATCCTCAGTTGGCATTCCATAAAACGACGGGACCTAGTTGAAGTGAATGCTCTTGAGCTCGTAGTTACGAGCTGCTTCCCCCAGTACAATAGGTGATGCATAAACCCATATCACCGGCTTGGAAAAATCCCTCATCTGATGGGCTGCCATTACTGTTCTTGAGCTGGTCTCGCTGATATCTATGTCGGATACCTCAGAATGGTGTGGCTGGTATTCCAATTGCAGGAAGTGGCCGTTACCGTTTTCCCCGTCCAGGTTTACTGCTTGCAAGACCCACCGATAATGTACGTTATACAAACACGGGTGTCAATCTCAAATTCAGACTTCGGCGTCCGTGAATACACAACCTATCACCACATAGACGAGTCAAACGTAACTTGCAGGAAACATACCCTAATTAAAATAAAATGAAATAAATAAGTAAACACAAAAGGACACAAGACAAAAACGAAACAAACACAAAATATGAATAACTAAAAGACACGGACAATCACAAAGAAATAATAAACAAATGGCACTAAAAATCAATACGCCTATAGTTTTCCTTGGCAAAGACGCCAAAATTTATTCAACCTATAACGTATACCTAGGTTCTCGCAATTAAACGAGATCTATTGTACGTGACAAGCTGACCCTAGTCAAATCTCGAAAGAAATCTAAGTCGGGCCTATCAATTAAAATACAAGGGAGACGAATTGAAACAACTTCTAAACACTCTGTTCAAAATTTGATAAGAAATTATCTAAACTAATTAAAGCAAAGAGATGAAGTACTTAAATCGATAGATTAAAGGCTAGGATTTAGATATTCTTTCGTCAACAATTAACATAGCAATTCAATCATGCATTCGTAGTCAGTTATCGATTCACAAGAGTCACCTAATTACTAACTCACGTATTCAGTAATTAGACATGTAATTCTCTCCTACGTATTCGAATTACACACAAGTCAATCTCAAATCAATACACGGATTCTCAATTCTTACGTTCCCGATTAGAAAAAGGGGTTAATTAACCTAGGTCATGTTTCGACTAAAATTGTTCGAGTCGCTCGCAATTTAGAACGAGGTCATCTAGCAATAGTAAGCCAACCCAAGTCGTATTCTCAAAGAAGACTTAACAGGGCAATTTGAATCTTTGTTCATAAAACAAAAGGCAATAAAAAGGAATTGATTTGAAGTATTATATCTAGGCGAAGAATGTAAATAAGAAACGCAATTTAAATCAAATCTAAGAATGCGAAATAAATCTAATCTAAGAAAAGTAATAACTTTGAAATTGAATGCAAAAGAATTACGGAATGAAATCTGATAATTGCAAAGGGAATAAGAAATTGAAAACATAAATAATAAGACGAATTTAAAGCAATAAACGATATAAGAATAAGTAAAGGGAAAACGAACGAACTTGAATTAAGAACTGGAAACGGTCTTTGAATTCACAACGAAAGAAATCTGAAAACGAACTACGAGCTACGAATGTTGTAATCGGCTAATCTTGAAGACGAAAAACAATGTAAAGAACTATCTAGGTCTCGACTCTCGGATCAAGATCGAGACGAGCTAATCTATGAACGAAAAATATACGAAAAAGTGCTAAAAAAATAGTCTAAAGTGTCGTGTGAAAACTAGAGACGAGAGTCCGGTCAAAAGTCATGTCTTCGAATGAAAATCACGCCGAGCATATATAGGTGAAGGTCAAGTCAGCGACCGCTTAAGGATCAGCGGCCGCTGATCAGGTTGTTCCGTGCCATCCGCGGGCCGTTGGAATGGCCCCGAGTTGGCTGCTAAGTCAGCGGCCGCTGGGCAATGTCAGCGATCGCTGACTTGCTCTGGCGCTCGTCTGCGGGCGCTGGCTTGGGTGCTGGCTCGTCGCTGGTGCGTATGGCCTAGTCAGCGGCCGCGGAGTGTCACGCGACCGCTGACTAGTGCCTCGGCACTTGTCTTCATTTTCTTCTCGTTTTTCGATTCTTCCTCGTTCCTTTTCCAACTTCGACTCTCGTTTAGGCCAATGATCCTGAAACATAAAATGAAACATAAATCGGGTCAAAACATCATGGAACGAGGGAAAATAATACGAATAAAACTACGGAAAACCTAAGTTTAGACGAACAAAATGAGACTAAACAGGTCAAATTCTAGAAATATAATGTAACCTCCAAAATTTAAATATGAGATTAAATATCACCCATTCAATTAAATTAGATGAATGATTATGATGAGTTCTTAGTTTTCATAATAACTCATCCACACGTGTGTGTGTGTGTGTATACACACCTGGTGACGATGGGGTGGATGAGCGACAATCAGTAATTGGTGATGATGCAGTCGTCGATTACAATTTTGAACAAATTTATAATTTGAATTGGGAAAAATGATCGAGAAAGATTTGCAGTTGCGAAGATATAATGATTTAACTACGAATTAGCATCAACCATGTCTGTCGTTGATATATTAAATTAAATTAAAAATTTTTTATTTCATAATTAAAATTTACGACATATTAGATAGTCCGTCATTGTTTAATGACGTAATATTAATCGTATAACTGTCTACAACGTTATTTAATTTTCAAAATTAATTTTTAAACAACTACATATAAGTACATCAATCGTTGATTAATGATAGTACATCTGTCATTAATCTATTGTTAAATTTTGTACATGAATTTCACTAAAATTCATCGTATATCGATCGTTGTTTAACAATGATTTTACGTTCTGTAATTATTTCTATTGTTGTTGCGATATTTTTTGGAGTGTCAGAATGTTTCTGTGATTAGTAGGCAACAACTCATTATGGGAAAGTTGGCTACCCCACGTGAATTCTTGTAAGGTAAGGGCTGACTTGATTCATTATTGTTAAATGACATAAATTATTACTCTCTACGTCTTATTAAACGTGGCAACATTTAGATGATCAGACAAGTTAATAAAGTATCTTTTTGTGTTTTAAAAGGGTGTGTTATTTTATTTTAAATGTAATTTTTATATTTTTGATAAGCGGTGGACAATCCAATAAAAAATATGATCACTTTTACTAGGATTGTATTTTTTAAAAGGATTGTATTATTTAAAATGATAATGACTATTATTTTTAAATTATAGTAACGTTTTATTTAAGAAATTGATTAAAAATTAAAAAAAAGGATATGATTATTACAACTTGTAACTTGTGCATAAAAGATTATTCTCGTTAATATCCAACTCATTTGATTTTTAGGACTTAAAACTATTTTGGTTGAAGTCGATTCGTACTAAAAGATTTTCTGATTATAAATTTTGGTGTATAATACTTTTGTAATTCCAAGTAGGTTTTGACATGCTGAAATACACAATAAGGGCAAAATTGATATTTGAATCCGACACAATTTAACCCCAAAAACTTGACCAGTAACCCAAAATTGAATTAGGCTTCTTCCGTCATGGAAAGAACCACTGCAGATTTGGAGCTCTACACCGTTCCCAGCTATTCCAGTAAGTCTCCATGCATTCAAGCATTCCCCATCTATCTATAGACTATATATCGCACTGCAAGTTTGCAAGGAAAATTTTCCCTAGTCTTGAATTTCTGTTGATTTTTTGTTTTTTATTTATCTCGGTTGATTTCTTGAAAAAAAGGTTGGTTCTCTTGGAGTAACATTCATGAAGTCGAGAGGTTTTCGCTGCGGGAATTCTTCGACGGCAGCTCAATCACCAGAACTCCCAGAATCTATAAAGAGTACAGGGATTTCATCATCTCCAAATACAGAGAGGACCCTTCCAGAAAACTTTCTTTTACCGAGGTTCGGAAGTCTCTAGTTGGTGACATTAGCGTTCTCCTCAAAGTTTTCACCTTTCTAGAGAAATGGGGTCTCATTAATTTCAACGTTTCTGGTAATGATGAGAGGAGTAGTTGTGACGGGGGAGCTAGGACGGCGTCGCTTGGGAGTGAGGAGGAGGAGGATGAGGGTTGGAAGGGTCGCGTTAAGGTTGAAGAAGGTGCTCCTCATGGGGTGAGAGTGGTGGGAGCACCCAACTCGATGAAACCGATAGTGCCGCCACCCCCGCCTCCTTTGGTGGCAGTGGATGGTGGTGGTGTTGTTGGGGAGGTGGGAGAAAGTGGCTTTAAATGGCCGCCGTTGGCCTCTTATTCTGATGTTTATGAGGAGTTGGTATTGGAGGAGAAGAGGAAGAAGGATGATGTGGTGTGTGGAGGTTGTAAAGAAAATTGTGGTTCTGAGCACTATGAGTACTCGAAGGTAGCGTATGCATTCAATGGTTTATACTCTTCTATTTGTGGTTGATTTTACTGTTTAGTTTGATACCATGATCTGCGCAAATTGAGATATGAAATAGCATTTGGTTAGTACAGGAGTCATTACAAGCTTTGTAATGAGACTAATTACGTCAATGAAGAGGCTATGAACCTATGCCGACTAAAAGGCGACATTAATAATGCTTGTATATAAGCATCTCTAGTACTTCTTAATTCTTATATATACCATAAGAACTATTTATAGTAACATAATAGTGAGCATGTTATGAAAGTGAACCATAACAAAGAAGATGGTGACTTATAGTCACTCTGGAGGGAGATTTTGCATTAACACACACTGTCAAAGATGAAATGGATCTAGTCAACCCGGAAAAAAGAATGGGCAAGAGAGCATGCTAGCAGTGTCTTATTCTTCTTTTTATGTATAAAAAAGCATCAATTTAAGAGTCTTTGCATTCATTGATTGAAAATATGCCATCCATGACAAAGAATTGATGCCTTGGACTCAAAACTCAATGTTGATATCTAAGTTTATAAATAGTTCTCAAGACTACATATAAGAAAAGGTGCACAGTATACGGAGTCAAGAAAAATAACAATTTCTTCATGTTATGTAGTTAGCTTTTAAATATTGGTGGTAGCATTATCTTGCGTCTTAATGTTAAACGCAAATCTAAAAATAGAGACACATATGGTAATATGTATTGGTGATTTGTTTTTCTTCAAAGCTACTGATCTCTTTAATAATGTTATTCATGTTTCAGGAAGAAAGTTTAATTCTTTGTGAAAAATGCTTCAAAAGTGGAAAGTACGAGAATGATAAATCAGCTAACGATTTCAAGTTAATAAATACTCTGAATGAGGCAACTGTATGGACAGAGGCGGAAACACTACTTCTTTTAGAATCTGTTTCAAAGCACGGAGATGACTGGGAACTTGTTGCCAAGAGTGTTCAGACAAAAAGTAAACCGGAATGCATCTCAAAACTTATGCAGCTGCCATTTGGCGATCTAATGTTAGGCGGTGGTCTTAGAAAAAGTAGGTTCTTGGATGTAATTGGTGATGTTAGTAATAGCATCCAAGCAGGAGTAGCTTCTAGTCAATCACAAGAATCTATGAAGGCTGAGGAGCCAAGCGCTGAACATCAAACTAAGGATCAGCAGAATGGAGATGCCAAATATGAGGAACCTCCTCCGAAACGACTGTGCAGCGAACCAACTTCTGATGCTGGAAATTATATGATGAAACAGGTACTTAATTTCTAACAAAAGAAAAATGATTTTCTGTTTGGTTTAGATGTTTTAACTCGTAGCATTTCATATCAGCCATTCTGAAAAACGTTAACTATATTCAATGATAACAAAGCAGTTCATTGTTTCAATAGTTTAGCTATATACAATTATTGGTTTATGATAATATGACAGTGATGCATAGGTAATATATTTGTCCAAGTGTTTTTTCTCTTTTAATTTAGTCTGTCTTTCAATGAATGTGATGTGTTTCATGTATGTATTTCTGTTACTGTTTTATCTGTTCGTTATGTGAATCATGTAAATCATATTACAGAATCACTTGGAATATGTGCATCTAAGCTCTCCTTAGATTATTTTGATTTGACTTGCGCATGTTTCGCACTAATGCTGATGGGAATCACAAATCACTAGTTACTAGAAGTGTGTTTGTGATGATTTGATTTTGATTCAATCACAAATACGCTATATCAAATTTGATGTCATTCATAGTTCTGTCCGATCATGACATCTAGTCTACCAGGTAAGTCGCATTTCCTCAATGTTGGGCCCACGTATCGCAGCTTCTGTGGCTGATGCTGCTGTTGCATCTCTTTGCTACGAGAACCAGTGTTCAAAAGAGTTATTTGATGACGATGATGGTAATTGTGTTGACTCAAAAGCCTCCCCTGAAGCCGGTGATCCTAATAGGTAACCTTCTAATTTTATCTCAGACCTTACATCTTGAGTTAATATATAAATTACAAGTTATACTACTGAAGTTAATCAAACTCAATGTTACTTACTCATCAGAGATAATGATGGTCATGCTGATAATGTCGTAGAAGATAAAATCCCTAATCAATCAGGTACAAAAACTTAATTTTGTTCATGCCTTGATAATGAATGATCCTTTCTTCATCTTTCCTGTCCTTCTCGCATCGGTTCATATATTTGCAGTGTTTTCTTTTTATATTTCTTGATATCACCAAATACATTAAAACCTTTCCACAGAAACCGCGGGGCTATCATCTGTGAAGAATATTATACCTCTTAATTTAAGAATGCGGGCTGCAACTGCAACAGCACTCGGTGTGGCTGCTGCAAATGCTAAATTGTTGGCTGATCAGGAGGAGAAAGAGATCGGAAACTTGGTGGCTACCATGATTGAAACACAGGTCCTTTACTTTGTTATTATTCAGATAAAACTAGTTTTTTGCTTCTATTCAGTGTCTATAAATTCATGCCTGAATGCCTAATCAAAACCTTCAACTGAAAAATTTAGTTCTGAAGAATGATGTGTTCGTATCATATTTTTTGGTTTTATGAGGTAGTAACTTGTGATACCAGGTAAGCGTCGTTTTACATGTTTGTTGTTTGCAATGCAGCTCAAGAAACTGAAGCGTAAGGTGAAGCATTTCGAAGATCTCGAGCAAATTATGGAAAAAGAAAACGAGCAAGTAGAGGAAGTGGAAGAATGTCTAATAGCAGAGAGGTTGGATGCTTTACAAAGGGTATTAAGTGCTGGTATAAGCAGATCAAAGGAGCACAACAACTTAACCAAGGTTCAAACGGATTCTGTTCAGTGAAGATTATTATATGTTGGTATGCACTATTTCAAACGAGTGCTCGAAAAGAGATACTACTGCAGAGTAAAACTATTTAATTCATAGTAAAACTACTATTTACTTATTGTTTCGCTGTTGGAGTATACTACAAAAGTCTGTAAGAGCAGAGTTTAGTCTTTAGACATAGACTTGACAAGAAGAGAACAATGATTTGCTGCAAGGCTTAGGGTTACAGTTCTTGCAAATAATGCCACACACACACAGAGAGATCAACCCAAGCAGATGGCAGATGCAGTACTTGCCATTGGGTCCAGCTGCACAAGTTGCACTGAGAAACTTCTCCAAAACTCTTTTACATGCAGCGATGCAATTTGGGAGTGTGCATGGATTGAGATCAATGCCAATGGCACCCTTCACCCTTCTTAATGTTGTTATTGTCATTGCTATTACCAGAAACACTACCCATTTCTTCATTGTAGACTAGTTGCGTTTGTGCTGTCTTTTCCTAACCCTCTCTCTCTCTTTGCACATATATGCTAGAATTTGATGATGATAAACTTCATCATCCTATATATAATGAGGGATTTAAATAGTCTCCACTACCTTTTCTTTTTGGGCATCGCTTTGCATATTGATTCCTACTCTCAATTAGGGGTGGAAGTGCGTTCAGCTAACTAATTCCACAATTTTTTTTCTAAAGCTCGACTCTTAAGCTTATAAATTTTGATTAATTAATCCATATAAGCTTATAACCTGAATTTTACCCCTTTTTATTCCCTTGTTAAGCACTCAAAAACTTTGGGGTGAATATATAATAACTCGTTTGGGGATTAAAAGGGCACAAGAGGAGGTGAAATTTTTAAGGAGAGATAAGAAATGAAAGATTATGAATATAATATACACAAAGCTTTCAAAAATATTAATAATCGCCTAAACTAGATTTCTTTTATACAAGTTGTAGTTGGGCTCAAATAATTTATTGTTAAATTGTCCTAAGCTTTAATCTTGCTTTAAATCCCACTTAGTTATTTTTGTACAATTCTATGCGATAGCGTTCTTTTCTACGTCATGTGTAAGCTTTTAACTGTTTTTCTTTTTGTTACTAAAGTGGTTCATCATAGCACCTATGCACCATGTACCCCACATTTAGATCTAATTTTTTTTTTCACTCCTTATCATTTAGAATAGACAAAAAAAAACAAAAAAACATCAGGATAATAAACATTGTCTAAAATTTTTCTTAGATTTGAATCCATAACTGATAATAAAATTAGAGAGATTTTTTGTTTCCTACTCACGCGAGTCCATATCCTTGTTTTTCTATCAATCTCTAATTCTAATATTCCTCCCCAATCGCCGGTATAAACTAAAATTCTGTTATGATCCAATTCTGATCGGTAATAAATACCGGGACTTTGCAGTATTTTATTAATCACAATTATAAATTAGGGTTGGCAATGGGTCTAGGACTCGGTCTAGATCCGTTAGTCCATATCAATTTTTACGGATTTGGGTCGGATTTGGACTTATCTCTCAAATATTGGATCTGGATCTGAATTTTTTTTTCTACATCCAGATCTGGTCCGAGATCTGAAATTAAATATATTTACTATAGCAATTATATATATAATATTTATTTTAAGTTATTTTTATTTTTGCTTGAAAAATTAGATGATTTGTGACATTAAATGTAATAGTTACTCCCTCTGTCCCACTAAATTAGACCCATTTGTATTAAAATAATACACTCATCTACTTTTCAAATGACTCTAATTTAATGGGACGGAGGGAGTATTTTTTATATTTCATAATATAACATTGTGTATTTGTTTAATTATTTTTTATATTTTAACTTAATGATAATTTATATATATTTTATTTTATTGACAAGTGTACAATGAATAATATCCCACATACTTGTTCCATTGTTACCGATCGTGATGACAATGGAGAACAAAATGATTTCACTAGTATTTAATATTATTAATTATTTATGCTTATGCAAAAGAATCTTTTTTCTTGATTTGTGTACGATGTTGATGATTTTGAAAGTAGTAGTAATATAGAACTCTTTGGGCTCGATGATTACAAACATTGATTTTTGGAATATACTCATTTGAATGACTATGTCCATGGTGTACATACTTATATTATTTGGATGATGAAAAATTTAATGTTTGGATATTTTCAACGTAATATTTTTTCTCAGTTTGAATATTTATTTGAGAAAAATATGGATCTAGATCTGGACTCGCTGATCCGCAAATCCAATGAATTTGGGTTTGAGTTTAATTCTTTTAGATCCAAAAGATCTAGACAAAAAAAAAAAAAATGAGAATCTCGATCTGGACCAGGACCAAATAAAATCTGGTCCAAATCCGATCCATTGTCATCCCTATCCACAATCATTCCCTCATCTACCCATTTATCTATCTCTTCTCACCCAAAATATGCACACTCTACAATTTATGTTTTTATGCATAACTTAGTACTCCCACTTTCCACCGTCTTCTCAACTACAATTCACTTTTCATTTTGAAACGTTCTACTAACAATGATTTATTTTCTTATTGGGCAAAGATTATTACATATGATGTTTCTTGATTTTTGTGTAATATGTATTTATTAAGTATTTTTTTAATAATTATGTAAAAAATAAATAAGTCATTATTAACGGAACGAATGAAGTATAATAAAAGAGACCTTAAACCACACTAGAAAAGCGTAGCGTGAAACGACTGTTCTAAAATTTTGGTAGTGTAGTTAAAGTTTGTGATGAAATTGAGGTACGAGCATCCACTATGGGTGTGTGTTTTAGGGAAGTTGGTGACTTGGAAGAAGTAGTGTCATAGTGAAGTGATGTCTTGAGGTAGCACAAAAGTGAAGGGGTAGCAAAAATGCTACCTAGGTAGTAAAATGAAGTTTGGTCCCACCAACTTTATTTGCTTCAAATTACCTCAAACTTTTGTATTTTTTTTTTATCTTCTATTAGTATTATGATTATGGGGTCCATCAAATAGTTAAATTGAAGATAGCACCATAGTGAAAAAAATTAAGATAGTTTAAAAAATTGATAGTTGATGATGTGTAGCACATTTGATACATATTATGGGAAGCACCATTGTGTATGCTCATTAATTTACCCCCATCTATCTGAATGATGAGTCTTAACTCAGGAGGAAGAACCGATAATAGACACAAAACCATCCATTCTGGTTCTATATTTGTTCAAAGAAAATGCTTAGCCAATTTCATGCGTCCAAAAAATCCTTTCTTCTTCCAACCTTTCGATCTTCCCATTCATTCCCCGTGGACCCACCCTTCCTCCCTCCTCCCCAACTCTTTCCATTCTAAAGTGAAAACTTGTATTTTGTAAGCGACGAACTGTCTTCTTCCGTTCGGGAAATCGGGGGAGTTCCATTTTACATTTTAAAACGAAACATTTGGTAAATATTTTGGAATTGTTTAAGACATAACTATATATGGACGAGTTCATATGACAATTTTATCTTTTATGTATAAATGTGAGAAATTAGTTTTTTTATACCTACAATCATGTTTTATTTATTATACACAGTTGTCCTTTTTTTTATTATGCTACTTTTATATATTTTGAATACAAATATATATATATATATGTGTGTGTGTGTGTGTTATAAAGGATACTTTAATTTAAATTTAAAAGTGAGGAAAATTCATACCATACTAAAATTTAAACTACCACAATCTCATCTAATTTAATTTGGTTTTATGTGAAATTGTACAAATCATAATATTTTTAATTTAGTTTGATTCTAAAAAAATAGTTTGATTTCAACCAAATAATCATGTCTCGACAGATTATGATAAATTAACTAGTCGAAACATGTTTTTAGTAGCCTTATTTTGTTAATCCCCTACTTGACTTTAAATCCAAACCCATCTTTATTAATGTAACACACCAATTTAATGAATTTAATTTTATCTTGATTTTATTTTATAATCATTCTAAAAAATAAAAATAACTCCAAAATCATCCCCTATCTTCTCTTTCGTGAAATCATATCACTCTTTTACAATTCCACCATTGGGCAACTGCCTCCTCCTCTTCCTCCTCCTCGGTGTTGCCGCCCTCCACCGCCACCAGCATTGTGTCTCCTCTCTCTAACCTCCGCAAAGCCTCAGCTGATCGAGTAGGCCATCGCCGTCCGACACCCTCTGGAGCATCTATGTTGCCCCATTAATCAACGCCACTCCCATTTTCTATGCTCTTGTCGTTTTCGGCAACTCGTTTCCCTATGCGCCGTCGTATTCAATTTTGATAAAGTACACGACAACACAAGCAAGCCATGGTTAAAAGGAAGTATGAATATTTCAATTGTATACCTTCCCCATGGTTGAGTGGTCCATTATTGACTCAAATATCATAATATCATGAATATCATGTAGGAACTGTGCATGTTGATCAATTTTTTGATTAGATTTTTAAGTGACGTAGAATTTAATTTAAGATAATTAAATCACATATGATCGATATACGTCGTGAGTAGATGATTGTGAAATATCCATTTTCTCTAAACCAATTCATGATGAGTGAGAAATAATGAATTAAAGTGTGCCACTTAAAATGGAGTTATGTGATTAGTAGACAAAGTATTTGTGAGATATATGAAGTGGCATATTGTGTATCAAAACATAAGACATGTTCCAACTTTTGTTCAACATGCAAAAGATGAACAAAGTTGTTGAGAAAAACATGGAAGAACTAAAAGATATATCTGATGGTCAAAACTAACAGGCGAAACTTGTGGAACAGATTAACCCTCTCTCCTCAAACGGTTGAAATAATCTTGGAGATAATCTTTAGAGATAAATTCCTGACGTCTATAAAAGAGGAGCATAGGAGCGTGAAGAACTTAAGTATTCAAGAGAGAGTTTGAGAAATTTCATAAAGTGAGATTGAGCGCATAGATCTAATATTCATATTTATTTGAGTTCTGGGTTGGTGAGTGTTTTTGTATTCAAAGAGTAACACCTCGATTCCCTATTAATCGATTACTTTTTGGGGTTATTTGAGTTACGTTGTTTGGGCACCATAGAATAGAAGAAAGACGAGTGAGTTAGAAGTAGGAACTTCTTTGTATCTCTGATCTTTTATTTATAGTGAATTTGGGTTGGTATAACCCTCCAGAGGTAGGCGGGTTTTGACGAACTGGGTGAAACAAACATTGTGTGCTTATTCCCTTCAAGGCAGTAAACATTATCTGTTCCGGTTATTATTCTTATATGTGTTGCACATAGACTAACCACAAACTAAGTTATTTCAAATTGGTATCAGAGCAGGTCACCTAAGTTATTGGTGTTTGATTGTGGTAATTACTTATTTTTGTGGTTCGATTATTCCGAGACAAACTCTATGATGAGTATCTAAGAAGGATTATTTATTACAAGGCCACCATTCTTCGACGGATCAAGCTATGGCTATTGGAAGGTGCGTATGTCATCATTCATAAGATCCATTGACGAATCAGCTTGGAGTGTTATTGAAGAAGGATGGACCCCATCCGCAGACGAGAAAGGAAATCCAAAATCAAGAGATAAATGGACGAAAAAAGAAAAGACGACTTCCGGGATGAATTAGAAAGCACTAAATGCAATACAAAGTGCAGTTAGTGTCGAAGTATTTGCAATCATCTCAACGTGCGAAACTTGCAAGGAAGCTTGAGAAATCCTTCAAAGCACATATGAAGGAAATACAAGAGTTAAGAGCCAAAAAATTCAACAACTTACAACTCAATTCGAAATGCTCAAAATGGAGGAAAGTGAAACTATTTCTGAGTTTCACACAAGGCTACTTAGTTTGTCTAACGAATGTTTTCTCCTTGGCGAGAAAATTCCTGAAAAGAAACTAGTGAGAAAGATTTTGAGATCTCTCCCTGAAAGATTTGATTACAAAGTCTCAGCCATCGAAGAAGCACGTGATCTTGATACCATGACCACCAACGAACTTATTGGAACTCTAAGAACCTTTAAGATGGGAAGACGAGAAAACATCAGCGACAAAAAGAAGAACATAACGCTCAAAATGACAAAATCTGAAGATGATGTCACTGATCAAGAACTTCTTGAAGCCATGGAATGTTTAACCAAGAAATTCAACAAACGATTTGGAAAGAAGCTATTTGGAGATGAGAATAAGGATGAGAACAAAGGACCAAAATGTTACGAATGCGGTGGTATTGGACACATCAAGAAGGAGTGTGCTAATCTGTTCAAATACCAAAGGGAAAGCAAAAAGGCGTATCTCATCTCTCTCAGTGATGATGACACCAAGGAAAGTGAAGATGATGAACCAATCAAAAGTCATAACGCTCATGTTGCAAATACTGATCCTGAACAGTATCAGGAACAAGACTGTTGTTCTGGGTTCTCTCTCTTTGATGACAACTCTAACGAAGATCTTATCAACGAATATTGGAAGACCATGGAGAAGTGCGAAAAGGTTGCCATGATGAACAAATCTCTGAAAACAGAACTTGATGAAGTCGTGAAAGAGAGAGATACACTCAAGGACAAGATCGTCCAACTCCAATCCACTTTATGTGACAAAGAAGAAATTATCATCGAAAGAGATAAGGAATCAGCTCATCTCAAGAAGCTAACCAAAATGATGAACGGAGGATCTAACCAACTTGATGAGATAGTCAATCAAGGAAAAGTGGTCAAGACTCTTCATCAGAACTTTCAGTATATGGTCGACAATGCAGCTGGAGGTGATATCAGGAGTAAAACAATAGATGAACTCACCGAGATATTCGAGACCATGGCAGACAACTCTCAGCAGAGGAGTTCTTGAGTTCAGAAGAAGAAGGTGCACGAGGCTACCTCCAGCAATGATATGGTCAGACATCTAGCAGAGCTCACTAGGCAAGTGCAGGCCATTCGGACATCTGATGAATAGCCGTGCAGAAACTATAAGAACGAGACATGCAACAGCAGCCGCACAGAAACTATGAGAACGAGACATGCAACATCTGTGGAGAATTTGGGCACGAAGTAAATGTGTGTCCTAGTGCAGTCGAGCTACATGTGGAGTATGAGGAGCAAGTGAATGCACTGCAGGGTTTCCAGCTTCGGCCTAAGTTTGATCCTTATTCGAACTCCTACAACCCAGGCTACCGATACCACCCTAACTTTTCTTGGAGACAACAACCTCAACAAGGGCAGCATATGCCACCACAATAGAGGTTCCAGCAATTTGCACCATCGCAGCAGTAGTTTGTGCCACCATAGCACCATCAGGGTCCGCATCAGGGTCCGCCTAAGTCGTCAGTGGAGGAGAACTTGAATAAGTTCATCCAGGCTAACCACCAAAGGTTCGAGACAGTGGAGGCCTCTATGAAGAGGATAGAGACTCAGGTGGGACAATTAGCATGAACTTTGGGAGAGCTTGTTCAGTTTAACAAGAAAGACAAACTCCCTAGTCAGCCGAAGCATGCTCAAGTCGTTATAGTTCTGCGTAGCAGGAATATAGTAAATAATAAGGTGGAGATGCCACCTGAGGAGAGTAATGATAAGGTCGAGGAGGAGAGTAGTACATCAACCCCTCCTGTTGAGAAAGAAAGGGAAGAAGAACTTCAAAAGGCAGAAAACCTTTATAAGCCTCCCATTCCTTTCACAAGGTGCCTTAGAAACGAGAAGCAGGCCCAACAATTAATAGATTTACAAGATGCTCTCAAAAGTGAATGTAAATATTCCACTCCTGGATGTGATCAAAAATGTTCCAGCTTATGTGAAGTTCTTCAAGGAGTTGGCATCCAAGAAGCGAAGATTCGTTGAGGATGAAAAGATCGTTGTGTCAGGAGTATTCAGTGTAGTTCTCAAGCACCAGATTCCACCTAAGCAGTCCAATCCAGGTAGCTGCGTGATTAAAATTATTTTGGGTAATGGTAAGTCTGTGTCTGGTATGCTAGATCTAGGGGCTGATATTAACTTGATACCTTATTATATTTTTCTAAAATTAGGATTATGGAACTTACAGCCCACTAGGATGTCTTTGCAACTAGCTGATAGGTCGATTAGATAGTCTAAGGGAATAATTGAAGATATTCTTGTTAGAGTAGGTGATCTGATTGTGCATGTTGACTTTTTGGTGTTAGACGTACGAGAAGTGCATGAAACTGGTAATGAGCATACTGTTTTGTTAGGGAGACCTTTATGGCTACCACTAACACTCTTATTGATGTTAAGAATGAGAAACTGCAAATGACTGTGTTAGGAGAAACTATATCCTTGTCTGTCAGGGAAATTTCTCCACACCCAATGCAATCTCTAACTGATAATTGTTCTTTCATTGATACTATTGATACCTTGATCGAGATGGTTTTTATGCAGGAATCAGAGGAGGCATAAGTTGACTTGGAGGTTGCAGACAGTCGAGAAGATGATATATTCCTCGACTCAAGTGTGGGGGTGTTGGAGATCCTCAATTGTGAGGAAGAGAAGGAGTCAATCAGTAGCCCAGTAGAAATTAAAGATTTGCCCAAGCACATTAAGTATGCATTTCTAGAGGAAGGGGAGACGAAAGCAGTCATCATTTTTGTTGAGCTCTCCCTGGAGCAAGAAGAAGAGTTGGTCAAGGTTCTTAAAGCGAATAAGTGAGCTTTTGGATGGAGCCTAGCGGACACAAAAGGGATCAACTCTTCTATGTGTATGAACCAGATCGTCCTTGAAGAAGGGGCGAAACCATTTCATGACGGCCAGAGAAGACTCAACCTCAATCTGATGGAGGTTGTGAAGAAGGAGATTCTAAAGTTGCACGCTGAGGGATTGATATATCCAGTAGCCGAAAGCGAGTGGGTTAGTCCAGTTCACGTCGTACCTAATAAAGGAGGTATCGTCGTGATGATAAATGAGAAGGGCGAGATGATTTCTACTAGGATCACCACCGGATGGCGCATGTGCATCGACTATATGAAGTTGAATGCAGCCACCCGTAAAGATCACTTCATTTTGCCTTTCATTGATCAAATGTTAGATAAATTAGTTGGTCATGATTTTTATTGCTCCAGAGGATCAGGTGAAGATGACTTTCACTAGCCCTTTCGGCACGTATGCATATAAGAGGATGTCGTTCAGTCTTTGAATGCTCTGGGGACGTTTCAAAGGTGCTTGCTCTCCATCTTTTCTGAGATGATAGGTGACTTCATTGAGGTATTCATGAATGACTTTTCTATTTTCGGCAATTCGTTTCATGATTGTTTGAAAAAGCTTGATCTTGTCTTAAAGAGGTGCATTGAATGCAATCTAACTCTTAGTTGGGAGAAGATTAATTTCATGGATACTAGTGGTACTGTTTTTGTAATGCCCCGTCTTTTAATTATCAAAGTAAGTGATTTTCGAACGC
>JAPKLX010000112.1:103381-128744 GCA_026898415.1 Leonotis leonurus | reverse complement strand
AGGTTTGTTCCGAGTGGCACGAGAGTTGGTTGCAACGGCCCGCGCGAGAATTGTGGGGTCAGCGACCGCTTAGACAGGTCAGCGGCCGCTGACTCGTCTGCCGCGGCCTGGCACGGCCTCTGGCGCGCAGCTGGCGCGCAGCTGGCGTGGTCTGGCAAGCCAGGGACCGCTGACCAAGGCTTAGGGACCGCTGACCCGTGTGCCGCGGCCTGGCACGGCCTCTGGCGCGCAGCTGGCGCGGTCTGGCAAGTCAGGGACCGCTGACCCGTGTGCCATGGCCTGGCACGGCCGCTGGCGCGCGGCTGGCGCGGCGCTGGCTCGGTCGCTAACATGCCCTTTCGGCACACTTCTTCGTTTTCTGGTCTTTTCTCGTTTCTTTTCCACTTTCGACGCTCGTTTATGCCAATGATCCTGAAACATAAATGAAACATAACTCGGGCCAAAACATCATGGAACGAGGGAAAATACTACGAATAAAGCTACGAAAAACCTAAGTTTAGACGAACAAAAAGAGACTAAACAAGATATATAAAAAGAGGGGTGAAAAGGGCAGAAAACAAAAATTCACGTGTTAATTTTTGCAGGGTCTAGCGCTGGGGGCAGCCCCAGTGCTCGAGATGCGGAGGAGACAGAAGGTTGGTCCAGCGCTAGCTGGGAGCGAAGTGCAGGCGAGACAAAAGGCTGGGTCCTGCGATCGCTATAACCCATCGCTCGCTAGGAATGTTCACCGCACGAGATAGAATGTGAGGCCCAGCGGTCGCTGGGGTCGCGATTTCAGCAACATAAGTTACTCCCCCAGCACGTTGTGACTGACGGAGCTCAGTTATTATCCTACGGTCAAGATAAATTTATAAATATCTAAATTCTTCACTAGGTTCCGCTAGTGGCAAGCACATGGTCGATCCAATAGGAGTTGGTGGATTCCTCTCTCAATGTCACAATTTTGGTTTTGAGTCTGGTCTTGCCTTGGGCAAGAAGTCGTAACCAAGCAGAAAATAAACACTGAAAAATTAAATAACTGCAAAGAACACAACAAAGATAGTCAACTAAGAAAGCAACTTGACTTAGGTTAGAATCCTTGAGTCTTGACTTATGTCTTGATCATCGGTACAAAGATATTCAATGTATTCACATGTCATTGGTTAAAGATAAGAGTAAGAATGAGTTTTACTCCTACCACCCAATGGCATCACTCAGACAACCCTCTTTTTACTTGTCACATAGCCACCTAAGCCTCGCCCAACATACATTTTCAGCCCAGAAGGTAAGGGTTATTCACTCCCTTATCCCCCTTTCCCATGCTTACGCTCAAGCCAAACTTTCTCCAGCATACCCAAATAGGCATTAGCGGGGCTGCGCAACCATGAGCACTTCATCTCAAACGCCCCATCCATGGCGTCTCCACCTACATCACCACGCTGATCCCTCTAACTGGCGAGAAGGAAATCGCTAAAACTTGGAGTTTCCGGTTCGCAGTAGTAACTTGATCTTGCCCATGATGCTATCGGCATGACAATGCCAAGGACTCAATCAAGTTGTATAAGAATCAAATCCAACGCTTTAAGAACATGCAAATACAACTATATGTACATTTAGATCTCTCAAGACGTTATAAGCTTTTAGACTCAATTCATCTTTTCCAAGCCAAGTAAATAAACCTAGCTACTCATACGGAAATTAAATAATACAAATGAAGTAAAGAAAAGCATACTTATATTAAAATACGGAATTGAAGTGTTACCAAAAGATCCTCTTGGCAGGACCAACCCTGACCCAGGCCGAAAGCATAAACATAAAATAAATATTAAGTTTGCCCATATGACTTGTTTTTCTCCTCCCAATCACTCATTAAAACATGGCCTAAACTAAAAGAAGCAGCAGCTGGGCGTCGTCCCTCCTTCGCACCCCTCCAATTGTGTGTTTCTCTACTTCAAAGCGAGGGTTTATATAGTTTCTTCATGGGCTTGAGCTGTGTGTTAGGAGCGGCTAGGGTTCACGGCTAGACTTTCCTTCCCCGGTGAGATTCTCCACGTAAAGGAGATACTCTCAATCTTCCAAATATTCGCTGGAAGGAAATGGAGATCTTTTTCCTATTCCGCGTAAGGAAAGAAATCCACCACGAATTCCAACTCCTTACCCTTCATCTTCTGCGCTCCCAGCTGCCTCTACCTTCTTCCTCATCTTGACCATGGTGTTCCCTTTGACACCAGCGGCTAAAGTGTGATTTCGAGCGATACATTGTCTTGAGCTTTAGACTATTCAAGGTGCTTTGTGTGCAAACTTGTCTCTTTCTCGAGATGACCTCCAGCCTCGACCTGCATCCTGCCCATCCACACTCGTGTCCTCCCAGACACAAAATAAGAAAAAAAGAAAAGAAAAGACTCGATCTAGACCTAAAACAAAATATAAAAAGAGCACGAAAAACGGGCTCATCAGTCACTCAATTTCTTCCCCAAATTTTCCTCTCTCTCATCCATTTCTCCCCCAAACTCGAACCCTAACTTACTTACCTCTCCAAATTCCTCCATTATACTCTCAATCCATCCTCTAAACTCCTAAATTCATCTTACCCATCATCGCCATTTCCATTCTCCAAAATTTTTCTACTCTTTCATCCACCAATTTTCCCTAAATTCCATCATCCCTCCTCAACCCACTTTTCTCACTTAATCCTCCATCTTTACCATTAATCATTCATCTCCTTCATCAAATTCCTTTCTTTTCTCCCAATTAAACTAAATCATGGGTATGAGGAAGCAAAAGAGGACTAAAATTGAGCCCTGAGTCTCCAACGAGGAACAACCGGAGGAAGCCTTGATGAACATCCAACAGTGTAATGTCGAATGCACCTTCCACGTTTACTGCACATCGGAGGTAGACTTTTTTACCGCCTATCGAGTTTACCGATTACTGTTGCCCGACATTTTTGATTGGGACAATATCAATACATTGCATATTAGAACTCCCCTTCATGCTTATTTGAAAAACTTGAATTTGTTGAAACTAGCTGAAAATGATATGGTAGGCTATTCTGAATTGAGTTGGGAAATGCTTACAACTTTTAGTTTCGGTTTGGGGAACAACACTATGCATAGTAGATTGTTAGGGAATCAATTTGCTATCACTCGTCCAATTATGCACAATGTCTTTGGCTTCTCGTCTTTAAGAGGGGTAGCTACTAGAACTCCTAAGGATTTTAATACAGTAGCTGTTTGGCATGATCTCACGGGGTTCTATAACTGGAACCCCAGCGGCACCCCTACATAGTGGTTCATTAGGGACAATTCTCTTTCCCTGCTACATAAATCCATTGCTTTTCAACATCTCGGGAAAAGAGCAAGCCAACAAAGTGAATGAAATGGAGTGTTTCCTTCTCTGTGCCACCAAACATGGCTGAAAGGTATGCATAGCATCCTTTATTTGGGGCCAATTGGACGATATCAAGAAGAGGGAGAAGGTTCATCCCTCTTCAGCCTATATTGTTTTCACCTTGCTCAGCATTTTGACTTGCAGGTACGCGCGCCCTACATGATGCGCTTTCCGAGCACTCTGATCTCCTTCGCTAGCCTAAAAAACGGCGGTCTCCTCACTTTGGAGAATGAGTTCGTTCCTTATGAGCAACGAAACTGCGTTCACCGTCTTATGGAACGCGAGGCGGCCATGGAACGGCAAGGCGGCCATGGAACGGCAAGGCGGAGCCAGCTCCTCTTCCGAAGCGGGCTCAGGAGATGGCGAGGCGGGCATAGCAGACATGGCTATGGAGGAGCAAGCATATGAGGGTGGCCATGATGCTGGGTATCACGACGGATATCATGAGGGATATCAGGGGGGCTATGTGAGTGGCTCCCAGAGCGGCCAGCACGGTTATGGAACTGGCTAACCTTCTGGGGATGCCTTAAACATGTTCCAAACCGATCTGTTCGCGAGGATGGATGCCCATCACACCATCCTCACCTCCGTTCAGGGCGATGTTCGGACCCTCAGCATTGAATACAGGGAGCAGCGCACACTTCTGCAGTCACTCGGGGATCAAGTCCAGTCTCTCGACACCCACTTCACATCTCTTGAGGAAGAGTGTGCGAGATGGACCAGACTTAACCCTCCACCTCCACCACCATTCGATCACTACCAGGATCCTCAGGATCCTTAGGGCCCAGCGTATTAGGTCCTTTCTTTTCTTTTTTCTTTTCTTTATTTCGTTTTGTTTTGTTTTCGTTCAGTTTATGCTTTCTTTTTCTTTTTCTTTGTGTGTGCATGTATTCGACTTAGGGACCATTTGGTTTCCAGCTCGTTTTCGGGTCTTGTCATCATCAGGGAAGTTTCCTTTCTCTTTGCATACTACGAGGGCGTAGTATGATTTAAGTGTGAGGGGTCATTTACCTTTCTTGATGATTGTGTCCGTATTTGAGTCCTAGTTTATTCTTGTTAAGTCGTATGATTCCCTTGCTTGATTAAGCGTTTGTTTTCTTGCTTAACTTATTATGAACAATTTCTCTTAAAGTTGTTATTAGCATGTCAAGTCTAGGTATGTGAGATGTATGGTTGTAGAGCTTAGATTTACTAGTGTTTCGATTATGTTATAATTGTTTGATTGAGCCCGTTTAGTGGGGCATGCGGATTAGCTAGTTAACGTGTAGTAATCATGATTTGGATTATGAGTGTTGCTCCCTAGTCATTTGCATGTTTTAATTCACCTCTTATTCTAAAAAAAAGAAAAGAAAAAAAAGAGAAGAAAGAAAATAGAAACAATTCTCCAAAAAAATAAAAATAAATAAATAATATACTAGAAGGGCGTGAAATAAGTTGACGAGTCGAGTTCATGAGTTCTACTCCTCTTATAATGAGTATGAGAAACCACATTGGGGAACTCGATGTGAACCATCAATGTTTATATCCGATGATCATACCCTTATATGTTCTTGCTTGTTTTCTAAGGATTTTAGGAGGATTTGACGTGTTGAGTGTTAGTGAGATTTGAGAATGTGTGTATATTTTGATTATGTGCTTGTTGATTGGCTTGGTTTACGGGCAACACTACGGTCTTGATTGAATTGAATGGTTTAGCATGATTGAGAGTCGAGTTAGTCTAAGTTCTTTTATTTGGGTATGAACGGATGTTGGGCTTGCATGTTGATTTTAACTTGACTCGAGTGTGTTTATGATTGGTTTTGTTTGAGGACAAACAAATGGTTGTGTGTGTGTGGGGGGGGGGGGGGGGGCAATTACATTTTATCATTGTTGTATGTGGGGCACCTCTTTGTGAATCGATTGACGTAATGACTCGAGGCATGTATGTGGGGTATGGATCATCTTGAAATGCTAGTTCTCATTTTATATTGCTCGTTTATGTGTTAAGGATTGAGTTGAGAGGCTTCTGCTCCTCTGGAAACTATGAGCATGAGAAATCACACAAGAATACTTTAGATAACCTCTAAGTGTTTTCATCTCGTGAATTTTGGCCGTATAACCCAACTCTTTCCTATTTTTGGCTCGAATGACCCATTATTGAATTGTGTTTTGTATTGTTCATAAGGTGATAAGGAATTCTACACCTCTTCCTCACAAAAATCGAAAAGGATCTTATGTTAGAGGAATGAATATGAAAAATCACCCTAGGACACTCTATTCATGCCGATGTTCATACCTAGTGAATATTTTTCCTACTATCACCACCTTATTTTGGATTGATCTAAAAAATATAAAAATAAAAAATGAAATTGACGATTCTAGCTTTCAAGTTTTTGAAATCCATATCATCACTTGTTTTGAGGTTTGGATCGGATTGAGATTACAATGTGAGGGCAACATGTGGTAGTGGTTGATGTAATACTCTCTTGATCCCGTTTAGAGCATTCACAATGAATATGATGTTGATTCATGATTGAACTCGTTTCATGGTTGATAATTGTTTTGTAGCTTAGACTTGTTTAACCCATTTTCGGTCTCGTTTCTCTCTTATTATGGATCTCTAGTATCTTAATTTTAATTGTTTCTCATCCTTTTTGTTCCATTTTATCCTCTCGTTTCCATATTTCATATTGTAGGTCGGGTCGCAAGACAAAATGAAAGTTTTTAAGCATCGAAATAAGAAACGAGGCCCGAAGAGCGCAAAAACATGTTATAAGAGGCAGCACGCCAGGGCAGTGGTCACTATCCCCTAGCGGCCGCTAGCCCTCCAAGAGAAGAGCAAGACAACGTGCTGATTTATAGTCCTGTTTCTCTCGTATTATGGATCTTTAGGGTTGTTTAACCTATTTTTGATCTCGTTTCTCTCGTATTATGGATCTTTAGTATCTTAATTTTAATTGTTTCTAATCCTTTTTGTTCCATTTTATCCTCTCGTTTCCATATTTCATATTGCAGGTCGGGACGCAAGACAAAATGAAAGTTTTTAAGTATCGAAACAAGAAACGAGGTCCGAAGTGCACAAAAACATGTGATAGGAGGCAGCATGCTAGCACAGTGGTTGCTATCCCCTAGTGGTCGCTAGCCCTCCAAGAGAAGAGCAAGACAACGTGTCGATCTAGCAACCTCTAGGCCCTAACGGCCGCTGGCCCGCACAAATTTCTCCTCTCCAGAGCGTTGGGTTAGTGCCCACTACCCCCCTAGTGACTACTAACCCCAACAGAGCACAGGGGTAGCGACCGCTTCCTCCCAGTGATCGTTGGCGAGACGAAAATTTTCAACTATTTAAGAGCCTAAACGTTTTATCTCGCGGGACAAGTTGATTTCAGGGTTTGGGAAAAAGGAGAGCAATGGAGAGAACACTTCTAGTTAGTTTATTTTGATTTCTTCTTGATATTTTGAGATTGGATTGTTGATTTTGATTGATTCTACTCTGGAGACTATTTTATTCAATTCCATAGTTCATTTTCTCAATTCATGAGTTCCTTTTATGTTTTCCGTTTTTTATCGCTTTTATCTTGTAGTGCTTTGTTGGTTGATTATTATTGAATCATTGATAAATTAATCATCTATTTTGTCAATCAATTCTTAGAAGCATGATCAGATTTAATGTTATTTATTTCATGTTCTTAGAGCTATAGTTTAATTTATGTTTAGATATTTTTATTGTTTTCTTATTTCCTGTATAAGTTTAATTGCTTTTCAATTCCTTAATTTTTCATGCCTAGGTAATTAATATATTTAGAGTGACGACAGACCCAAACTACAATTAGACTGTTTAGGATTTTATTTGTTTACTATTAGCAACATAGATTAAAGCCTGTTTGGCATTCATTGAGAATACGACTTATCAATCTAGATGACATCGTTCTATTGCAAGTAGCTTAGGTAAAATAAGTTGGAACAATGTACTCTATTTTCTCTACCATAATATATTTATGATATTGGAGTGCGTATATTTGGAAGATTATTATATTTAGGGGGAGCGGATATTACGAAATAGGTTTGAAAATTAGACATGAATCTCTACATTAGCCTTGAAGGTTACTTTTGTTTTACTATTTTTCTCTTACCAAGTTTTTTTCTCATTGAGTTTTTTTGGTGAAGATTTTTAATGAGACAACTAATAATGCATGTGTATTTGTATGACATATACTATTTTTCTCGACTGTTTTTATCCCATTAGAATTTTCAGTGAAATTTTTAACGAGGTATGTATATCACGCAGTAATGTTTAAAATGGAGTGATAAATATTTATATATGTAAACATTACTCTGTATACATTAGGATTTTTATCTATTTTATTCTATTTTATATACGAAAATGCTGACCCGCCCGCGGCGGGCGGGGTTAATACGCCCACGAATGATGTAGCATGTCATGTAGATATATATTAAATTCTTAATATTTTTTTATTAATTATCACTTTCCGACTAGGGTTCATTGGTTAGGGTATAATTTAATACTATTCAATAAAAATTAATAATAAAAAATAAATTTAATAAAAAAATAAAAATATAGTAACTCACATGTTGATGTGGCAATGACGTGGCATTGTCACATCAGCCACGGGTACATTAAGATGTGCCCGCCGCGGGCGGTGGAGCATTACTGATTTTATATATTTAGAAACTCTTGTAAATCGAAGAAGAGACGGTGAAATAGAAATAAAAATCCTTTTATCTCTGTATCAGTTTTCTTCTATGTTTTATATTCTATTCTTTCTTAATTACTTTGCCCAATGAATGATAGAATCAAAGTAATATTAGAATAATGAGGACAAAATTGGGAATAAAGATAAACTTTTGTTTGAATGCAAAAAACATTATATAAGTTAGGTTAGAGAGTTTTTATTGAAAAACTAATTACCGTCTACATTGTCGGATACATGCAACTAACCAAAAACTATTAGAAATTAAGAACTTGTCAAACATATCATTATATTTACTAATAGCATTAGATAATCTATTAATTAATTATTTTAATGTATATATATAATATAAATAATTATTTCAAGATTAATTACTGAAAAGAAAATATGAAAATTACTAATTATGAATTATATCAGTTACCAAAAATAGTATTATGTAATCATTATTAAGAAAATAAGATATAGTACGGGATATATAAATATAGATTGTTATTATTTGGTTTAGTAATATAAAATGATAGGACTCTTCTACTGCTGTAGTACGCCCAATTTAGCATGTCTACGACTCTACGACTTGTAATATTGTTACGTAAGTACTATAAAAGCAAAATCACTACATTTCATTTTTCCTCTTAAATTATGATTTTTACCTCTCAATTTTACATGTCCCATGCAAAAGTTACTTTTATGCATTCTCTCAATATTTTTACTATTTTCAAGAATGAAATTATTACAATTTTCTTTCTTTAACTAGATCTCTCAATGTTTTTATTATTTCCAAAAAGTGCTATTATTACAATTTCTTTTTTCTTAAATATTTGTTATTTTAGATGCAATATTGTAACTATTAATTTTAATGGAATGAAGTTACCATTACAAATGTTATTATATTTTCACTTTAATTTTTGAATTTTAACTAATCTAATATTGATTTTTTAAATATACCCACATATTTATTATAAACACAATAATCATTTAAAATATTTTATAAAAAAATAATTATTTGATTGTACAATACTATCACCCTACTTTAAATATTGAATTTAAAATAATAATTCATATATTTCAAATGACTAACAATATAAAATATAATTAACATAGGGAAGACAAATTGTGTCCATAAATCTAAAAAAAAAAATGATAATACCATTATCATGTTAAGTTGATATATTGCTTATTCTCACTTCATTTCCACCTATAATTTTTATCTTTTATCTTTTATTTATTTGTAATATTATATGTTCATTAATATTTTTTTCAAGTGTAATTTAAACGAAGTGATCTTTATATTAATTCAAAGTATAACTTAGGCCTACTATAACTAATCTTATGTCTTCCTAATTATGCTCTTACAATAGTAATAACTAAATGTAGATTGACAATTTTTTTTTTTATTGATTAGTCCATATTTTTTTTTAGCACTACATTTTGTTGGAAAATGAAATTTTTTATGTTAGTTTTTTTGGAGATATTTTATTTTATTTTGTAGTACATATGTATTAATTTTGATTTTTTACCATATAATATGCATATATGTATTAATTTTGATTTTTAATTTGAGATGTTAATTCTTAATATTCAATATTAATACCATATAATATGCATATAGATGATGATTATAATATTAGTAATTCTATATGTTAATTTGCATAATAGATAAATTATGAATTTATAAAATTTATTATATTAAAACTATAGAGAAAATTAGATATATTATATTAATTTAAAAAAATAATATATCACCAACATATTAAATATATGAAATAATTAATTTAAACGATCAATTTAACAATATAAACGTGTCAAGTTTAATTTTAGTTTATACATTAAATTAATTATATTAATTCTTCATTATATATATTATTTCATTCAATAATTTTCAAATATTATAGATAAGATACTATTATCACAATATGCATCGCAACGCGCGCAGGTCAATCTAGTATATCATATAACATCTTCCTAGTTTGACCCGTTGCGAGTTTTAATGTAGTGCTTTTAACTTTAATGATGATATATAGTGAGTGGAAGTGTGGTTAGACTTAGAAAGTTTAAAGTAAGAAGAAGTTTTGTGAACGGACGAAAATGGTAAAATAGAAAGAAGTTTCGTGGATGGAGGGAGTAATCAAAAAGTAAAAATTAATATTTTATTAAAGTACTCCTAAAAGAAGTTTTGTGGACGGATGAAACACTTTTTTTGGACATGACGGTAATTAAGGAGTGTACGTTAAAGTTGAAAGTAGTATAAAATAATGATAAAAATATATATTATTTAAATTTATATGTGATAAAAGTATGTTAAAAGGGAATTGAGCCGGCCAAAATGGAGTACGCCTCATTTTATTTGGGACATAGTATGTTTATTTGCGAAACATATACTCCCTCCGTCCACGAATTTCCTTCCTAATTTGCCATTTTAGTCCGTCCACAAAAAAGCTTCCTAATTCAACTTTTCATTTATGGAAAGTGGACCCACCACACTCTCTACACACAACTCAATTTAATATAATACATTAAGTGAGACCCAACATCCACTAACTACACACAACACAATTTAAAACACTATATTAAGTTGGACACAAACTCCACTTACTACATATCATCAATAAAATCAAAAGCACTACATAAAAACCCGCACCGGGTCAAATTAGGAAGGAAATTCGTGGACGGAGGGAGTAATGATTAAGAACGCGTGGGGATGAACATTTTCGAATAAATGAATATTACAGAAGTTAAAGCTATTGTTCTATGCAAACCATGCAAAAGATCGTTAAAAAATATCAACGCATTTTAACAGAAATTATTCAAAACCCCCCAAATGCAACCCCGCTTTCTGATCCCAGTTATTTGCCCTAATTTTTAATTAGATTTGCAGTTTAGATCCTCGTCCGAAGCTTCTACTATCTTACACAAATTCCAACTTGAAAATCCTCAAGAAACTGCTGTACACATACATCCGTGAGCAGGTATTTAGGTTTTGGTTGATCGTAGCTATTGAATAATTGTAATGGAATCGGAATCATGTGATCCGCAAGAGGGGGAGAAGGGTTCGGCAGAAGACGAGGAAAAAAGGCCAATTGAGGATGATGCTGGAAGCTTACAAGCTGCGAAACTGGAGGACAAAGAGGGAATTGAGGAAACGGAACAGGCTTTGGAGAATGAAGACATCAGAGAAGGAGTTGGACATGCAGGGAAACACGAGGAAGTGAAAGAACACGATGTTGAGGAAAAGGGAGTGGAAGGACAAGAAAAAATAGAAGGGGGAAAGAGTGGTGGGGAAGAAGATGATGAAGATGAAGAGGAGATGGAGGCCGTGAACAAGAATGAAGCATCAAAATCGAAGAAAAAGACAAAGATAATGACTGAGACAGCAGAGTTATCGTTGCCTAGGACGCCTGGGAGCGAGAGGCCGACCAGGGAGAGGAAAATGGTGGAGAGGTTTACGCTGAATGAGCCGGCAAGGAGTTCTACTCCTAAACAGTTGACAATTGAGAAGGTACTACGACTGTTGTTATTTCATACTTGATGAGTTCAATAAAAAGATTGTTCTCTGGTTTAAGATTGTTTCTTTTTCAATCATTGTGTATTTCGAGAGCAAGAGATGAAATGATAAGGGTAATACTTTTATAGTTTTGTAGTTTTGATTCAACTAAGTTCATAATAGTGAAGTTTGTTTCAACGTTGTTGGAATACGGAATTAGTAGAACATAGGAAAAATGTTACCAACTACAAGTATGCCATGGTTCAAACAACTGATGGATGATTTTGGTTTGCACCAGAACTATTATATAACAATCAATTTAATTTGCTAGAAAACTAGTTTTTAACTTCTATCAAGGACCTGTTTATCTCTTTCTTAACCTTACAATTATTGATATATCTCGCGGCGATCGAATTTGCTATACTGCCTTCTCACCTGATTGAGCTTTCTGGGATAAGGGAAAGTAGATTATGAGAAAGTACTATTGGATGTAGGCCAATGCATGTTTTGATTACTACGCATCAAGGAGGTTGAAAAGAACAAGAATTTGCAGACTATAGGAGATGAAACAAAACTGTAGACTGATATATCCAGTGAAATCTTTTTTCTCCACAATTTAGATAGATGAGTTCGCATGTATGTGTTTTTATTCTTTGGAGTTTGGAATATTGTAAACTTTTAGGCAGAGGTGAATAGTTAAGTGAAGTAGGTTCACATAACTTATAGATAATTTTAGATTACATGTCAGCCTTATTAATTAATAGGGGACATGAACTGAGAAACAATGACCTCATTACATGGTTGATTTTGTTCCCGGCCAATAACTTAGAGATGGATTAACTATGATATCCAATTTTCAACAATCTACTAAATAACTCTACTCTCTTCGCAGTGGCGGATCCAGAAAAAATGATTAGGAGGGGCTGAATTTGAATGTATCAAATTAAAAAAAAAAATTTCTTAAATTTCATATTAATAGTAGAGGCTTTTACATAATTATTTGTTAAAATATGGATAATTTTATAATTTAAAAAAATATAAATTAAAAATAAAATAAAATTGTAGGGGCCCCTCCCAGCTCTCATGTAGATCTGCCACTATCCCTCCGTCCCGCCACTAAAGTAAGTGCATTGGGAAAGTAAATGAGCATACTCTAATGGGACAGAGGGAGTTTTTCTTAAATAAGTATTATATTTTCAATTGCCTGAAATCGACATTCTGATGAAAGAAAGGTTCCAACCTTGATAACATGCACTTGGCATTTTTATGCTCACATAGTAGGAACCTATACTACTTTTTCACATTTTCATTTGTGTTTGTTTCTTGGAGGGGTGTCTTTTAAGATATCTGATTAGTCATTTCTATATCGTCTCTATTATGTAGGGTCAAGGCACACAGCTTAAGGACATCCCCAATGGTATACTTTCACTAATTTGGATTGGGTTATTCCTTACTTTTTTTCTGGTCAATTAAGTAGGGAGATAATGGAAATCTATAAAGCATTTTTTCGCAGTTTTGCTTTCAAATCCCTTTTTATGTGTTGATGGCTGCTAACTAATTTTTATTTCTTTTGAAACTTCAAATTATGTCATATGATGTACGTACCTTGAATCCTTGATTGCAAGCAGCTCTTTGCTTCTATGACTTTCTACTATCCTACTTGAAAGATGACTAAGTTCCTGTATCTAGTTGCAGTTTATGCGCATTGCATTTTTCGCTGAACACGCAACAGCGAATTCTCCATGTAAACCTTTTCCAAGTGCTGGCTTGATGCTTTTGAAAAATATTTCTTACCAGGAAATATAGTAATTCTGCTACTTGAATAACCGTATTTCATATGAATTGTTTTGCATCAGCAAACATATCAAGTCATATAGTCCTTAGTAGGTTACATAAAATATGAACATCTTGTGATGATCTTTGTCTATGCTTTTACATGCCTGCATCTGAAAGCCTGAGGATAAAATGGAATCACACATGTTCTCCACAGTTGGGAAGATAGGGCTGGATGATAGGTTGATAACTTGTAAGCATGTATAGAGGAATATCGTTGTGGTTGCCCATTATGTGTTTGTGGCATATGGCTTTATCTGCTGATGCTCTAAGTGAAGAAATATAAATTAGATAACATGCAGCCAAAATGATTCCTGCTGTTTATATGTTCTTACACATGTTTCAGTGGCCTTTAAGTTGTCCAAGAGAAAAGCTGATGAGAACCTGCACCTTCTTCACACCATTCTTTTTGGAAAAAAAGCAAAGGTTCATACTAAAATATATCTTGTTATTTTGATCCCTTAACTTTTCCTTCATAAATTTACATTTGGACAATTGATTTTCAGCCTATCATTTGGAGTCTTATCTTTAACCTTTTTGTTCAGGTGCACAATTTGAAGAAAAATATTGGTCTCTTTTCAGGTTTTGTATGGGTTGAGAATGAGGTGGGCTATTTACTGTCCTTTTATTCTGTTTTTTTATATTTACTTTGTGAACCTTATGGCTGCTCCAAGATATAGATAAAACAATTGATTTATGCTACTATATTAGTAAGGATAGATTTGACTGGACAAAATATTTAATTATCTTCAACGAAGCCATCGTATGAGAAAATCATATTTGGTGTTTATATTAAATATTCAAAATACTATGCATGAATAACTAGCTTCTGGCTCGAAAGCTCGAATATATTTATTTGTAATCAAAGTGATATATGGATTTTAATGTGCCATCATACACTCACCAATGCTGCTTGCTATGCTACTGGGATTGATCGCACTCACTTTTGAACTTCATGATTTCATAACAAAAGGTGTAATGAGCATGAATTTATTTACTTCTGAAACTTGCCTAGTTTCAAACTATTTGACCAGGCCTCTCAATGTTAAAATTGCGAGACTTAGTTTCCATGAATACAGACTAATGCTATATATATATATATTTATTAAAAATGTTAACATTACTAGTTTTTCATCATGGATGGATGTGAAACCTTCTAGCATAATGTGCATCATGTGAAACATGAAGATGCTTATCTTTGCAGCATGATATGAATATAAATTGTCAGGTTGGACTATATTAAAAGAGAAATTCTGCAGAATTATGTCAATAATTATGTGTTTGGTAGAAAAATGGACAAATTATCTCACCAAATGTTTGAGGAGAAAACTTGTATCAAGAACATGTTGATCTTTTTTAATGGAACATTAAGTAATGCCAGCGGAAGGGATGAGGGCAGCTTTCTTGGCTATGTGGCTATGCTACCGATAGACACTGCAGTGACTTGAGACTTGGATCGAGTCATTTGTAATTCAATCACATCTTTTTTGTCTATAGAGTGATCTTCATAACTTTCTTAAATTATAAACGTGGAAATGCAAGAAGTAATATGCTACTACGGAATGAGGAGATGTGTATGTTGTAAACCTGATGTGCAGAAAAACTACTTTATCAATTTTGTGTGTGTGTGTGTTTCCTTTATCAATTTTTTGTATTTACTGCTAGTTTTGTTTAAACTTATGCTCTATATCTTAACAGGGTAAACAGAGAGCTAAAGTTAAGGAGAAGCTTGACAAATGCGTTAAAGAAAAATTGTTAGATTTTTGTGATGTTCTGAACATTCCAGCGAATAAGACTACTGTAAAGAAGGTAAGCTTCTGCAATTGGTTTTGTGCTCTAATGTTAGAAGTGCCCTCCACTCTTTGATATTATTTTTTATAATCCAGGATGAACTCTTGGTGAAGTTGTTAGAATTCTTGGAATCTCCTCATGTTACATCAGACATTTTGCTTGCTGACAAGGAAAAGGTAAGTCAATGTTTTCATTTTCCTTTGTAGCTGCATGTTATATTACACATGATATGATCAACTATTTTTTCCTTTTTTACTTTAAATAATTCCCCTCATGTTACAATATCTGAAGGGTAAAAAGCGAAAGAGTAATGACTCAACAATCAAAAGCCCTGGTTCTTCCAACCTCGCTGGAGGGAAATCTTCCAAGGTCTGACTCTTTCTAGATTGAACTCTGAAGGTTATGCGTTATTCGTGCTGGATGAGACTATTTTCTGTCATTCTGTTTTATTGTATTTAATATTGCATGTAGGTTTCCTTATGTCTGTTAGTTATTTTAGGAGTTAGATTAATCTAGTTACTATAACCCTAATTTATTCTCCCTATGTATACTGTAGCTCTCTTCCTGTAAATAATATACTCTATACTTTTGTTTACTGCTATGGATGTTAGAACTTACTTTCTGGGCAGATTGAAATTTTTAAGTACAGACATATTTTCATACCTAAGTTGAGTTCAACTTAATAAGTATATTTAACTGTTAGAATATGTGCTAATATGATATTTATGCTATGAAATTTGTAGGTTTAGTTCTATTGACCGGCCATGATGATGCTCTCTATCTATATAACCACTGCTATTTCTTTACCTTTGCATACTTTATTTGTTGTAGAAACAAAAATCGGATTCTGAATCAGGAAAGAAGAGCAAGCATGTAACTAAGGAAGAAAATAATGACAAAAGTGAATCTTCACAAAGTGAAGATGATCAGGATGATGAGAACAATATTAATCGGGTGGAAAGCAATGACGAAAAGATTGACTCAGGGGAAGAGACAGGTGAAGAGCAAGGTGATCCCAACACACTAATGGTACAGACGAGTTCTTTGAAGAGAAGTGCCAAGAGAGATACTGGAAGAACTGTTGAGAAGTCTGCTGACAGCAAAACCCCTGTTAATGCTTCAAATTCTCCTGCTAAATCTACTAAAAAATCATCCGGTTCCATCTCAAAGAAAGGTGCTGCTAACTCTGAGTCAAGCAGTAAACCCAATGTAACATCAACCAAGAAACAAAAGGCTGAAAAGAAAAGTTCCTATACAAGTGCACCAGCAAAGACTAAACCTGCTAGCAAGTCTTCAACCAAAGTTTTGCAGAAGCATCAAGGTATGATATTCATTTCTAATTCCCCTTACTGAGTATGTTATATTGCAGTGTCGTAAGTTTTTGTTGAGCTTTTGCATTTGCTTGGAGTAGGCGAAGGCAAGAGTAGCAAAATTTCTAGAGAGGAGCCTACCAGAGACGAAATGCATGCAATCATAGTGAACATGTTGAAGGAAGTAGATTTTAACACTGTAAGATTTATTCACTTGCCATACATTGCTTGTTATGATTCATCTTAGATGTGTTGTTTACAGAGTTTTATGCACTTGTACGAATGCAGGCAACATTATCTGATATTCTCAGACAACTTGGTACGACTTCTGTAACATGGCCATTGCTATAGCAATATTAGCGTAATGTGGTTTCGATTTGCCAACTGTTTTGTGTGCTGATGATAACCAGGAGATCACTTTGGATTGGATCTATTGCACAGAAAATCTGAAGTTAAAGATATAATCGCAGAAGTCATAAAGAATATGCCCTATGATGAAGATGAGGAAACATCTGAATCTGGCGATGAATCGGGAAAAGATGGAGCGGATGATGAAGATTAGGTCTTCTGGAGGAGATATTTCGTTAGGTGTTGATAGTTTATATTACACTTATGTTTGATCAAAATGGCTATCTGATAATATATTTATATATAGAGATCTGATTGATAGTTATCTTTTAGAGGATGCTCCAAATAAGGTTACAACATTAACATTTTGTAGCTTTTTATTGGTTCGACTTGATTTTGTAAAGTTTTAAAGAAAGTAATGTTAATATGAGTGTATGATTGTAATAAAATGGTAGTTTGGTTATTGCTAGCAGGAGCTATTTCTTCTGTGAATGATTTTTAATTTAGCGTTTGTTTTGAATTGGGGACTGTAGCTTATGATATTCCATGACAAAAGTACCAAAGACACATTTTTCGCAATATTTATAATCTTAAGAGCAGGTCAAATCCTAAATTATATGCATTGATCAGGTGTCATGAATATTCAATAATGTTAATATTCAATAATGTTAATAAAGGGTTTGTAATACTGATGTTGTTTGCTCTAAATTGTCCTAAAACTATTACATCCCTAAAATGTGGTCTAGGCGTGTCAAGGTGTGGTGCTGAGTCACAAAGTGACGTGGTGCCCTGACATGCTAGGACAATGAGTGGTGCCCTGGTGCACCTAATTGGGTGACACAAAATGGTTTGTGGGATGCCGAAGAGGCACATACAAGAGAAACCAAGTGTGGGCACCCTGGGCACCGTGGAGGTGTATGCGAGGTGATTGAGAACTACTAGAACATGGCCGAGGCGTTGCCTTGCACTGTCGAGGTGAGAGACCGAGGTGTAGTGTTGAGTTGGGCAGCAAAAGATTAGTGATGAGCGTGACCTTGCCGCTGGGCACCCTAGGCACCAAGGAGGTGTATGCGTGGTGGCCGAGAGCTGCTAGGACGTGGCCTTGCGCTGTCGAGGCGTAGTGTTGAGTTGGGTGGTAAAAGATTGGTGATGAGCGTGACCTTGCCTCGGGCAGTGCGTGTGAAGTGTGGTGCACACACCCATAGGCAAGATAAGTTAACGAGCCCACATTTTTGTGCTCTTCTATATATATGTGTGTTTAGGTCTAGATCGAGTCTTTTTGTATTGTTTATTTTATATGTGTTTGAGAAGATACATTGTTCAATGTGGACATGTTGGAGATGAAATGGGCAAGAGGAGAATGATTCTGCACGAAACGGATGAGCTACGATACGGTTGTACTAAAAAAGCCTCAAAGAGTATATCTTACTGAGTTGGGCTCGACGATCATCCAAATCAAAGGCTAACATGCTATGTCTTCACGGCAACACTTTTTTATAGAACGTGCATAAATCAATTCTCAGGTTGTGCTATAGGGCAAGACAGGTGTACATGATGACCATTAAGGAGGGGACGATGTTAGATTAATTTCTAATAAATCATAAAGTTGTCACATATATAAATTAATGTGTTAATTGCTATTGTATAAATTGTATGACCCTACATGTAATTATAATAATCATTGAGGGGTTGACTTATAATTACGATAAAGTATTTAATATATAAGGATGGATGGTCCCCGAGGAGTTACGTGACTCTACGCTTATTCTCCCCCATCGGATTAGGTGATACAGAAAAGGCGTAACATTTTCTGGAAGATTCATCAAGCATCCAAACCAAGTCAATCATCTATAGAATCATTCAATGGCGAGTCCTGGTTAGTATTTCATCTATTAATCTTCATATAATGCTTTAGATAATTCATGCTAGAGAATTCATGTTTTAGGATTTAACGCTTTTATGTTCTGGCTTATGAATCCTAATTCCTACAAATGGTATCAGAGCCACTCTAAGAATGTTTATATGAGATTCAGACATTGTATGTTGATATGATATTGATCCTCTCATGATTTACCGTTCTGTGTTTTGAGAAATCATGTTTTCTGCTCTCCCGCTGTGCAAACTAGGGTTCATGCCATAGATGATTAAATCATGTTGTTTGGGTGTTAATTTTTTGGGTTTATGTTCTAATCATGCGGGGAAGGGTTTCTATCATGTTAATTATGTGTTTTATGCCTTTATTCCCGTGGATTGCATGAAATTTTTGGCATGAATTCGCGTTTCTGAGCGAGAAACTGCCGTCCCGGCGGCGACAGCAAGATCGGTGACCTTAGCCCCGTATCACCGAATTTTGGCATTGAGTTTGGCGATCCCACCTCGGTCGCCGAAGTGGTCGCCGATCTTGCTGGAATGCATCGGCGAGCAAAGCCCCGATCGCCGAGTTTTTGTATTATACTTCGACGATCGCCGATCCTTGGGGCTGTTTTGCTTGCGACTTCGGTAACCTAGCCCGGGTTGCCAACCCAGTCGCCGAAGCTGCTGGACTCACGTCCCAAATTCAACTTTTAGGTGCTTTAGTTGAAGTAAAATGTCGCCAAAGTGACCGCTTTTGTGTTGACTACTGTACCTAACCCTATATATGGTTGTTGTGTCTTCAACTCATGCGTTTTTCGACCGACCCAAAGGTCGATCCACATTTGGCAGAGTTGATTACGCATTATGTGGGGATAAGTGTGTGACAGTTATCAAGTTGACCTTGTGTGAGCAATAAGACAGTCCAAAGATTGCTTGTTGTTTGACACGACCTTACTGTCAACATTTGATCTCTGCATCGAGAGTACCTCTTGTAGTCAATGTTGAGGCTGAAAGGATAGACATTGATGTTGCGCTTGGTATCTCAGGATGAGATTTAAAACCTTGACCATTAGCTAGGACCTAAAGTCTTCATTGTGTGTAAATTCTTCCGAACCTATTCTAATACTCTTCATATTTCTGTATCTTTTGTTCTAATCAGTTAACATGTCATCCATTGCTGCAATATGATCTAACATCAACCAACCTCCCATGCTAAATGGGACAAATTTCAAGGATTGGAAAAGGCACTTGCTCATAGTGCTGGGCTGTATGGATCTGGACTTAGTCTTCAGGACAGAACAATCCGCACCTCTCACTGCGGATAGCACTATTGATGCCACTACGGATAACACAACTGATGCTAAGAAAGAATATGAGAGGTGAGAACATTCTAACCGACTAAGTCTGATGATCATGATGAACAACATTCCAGAAGCCTTTAGAGGTTCTGATCCTGAAAAGATTACTTCAGCTAAGGTTTTCCTTGACGAGCTCAAACAAAGTTTTGCAAAGAACAATAAGATCAAGATGATGTCACTTCTATCGACTTTGACATCGATGAAGTATAAGGGTCAGGGAAACATTAGGAAATATATCATGGAGATGTTCCACATCGCTTCTAAACTCAAAGCCTTAAAGATGGAGTTTTCAAAGGATTTCCTTGTACTCATGGCTCTTATCTCACTCCCTCAACAGTTTAGCCAATTCAAAATTAGCTATAATTTCCAGAAGGAGAAATGGACTCTAAATGAGTTCATTTCTCAGTGTGTTCAGGAGGAAGAGAGATTGAAGCGAGAAAGAACTGAAAGTGCCCATGTTGCAACAACCTCTAAGGGAAAGGGCAAGAAAAGGCCTTATGAAAAAGAAGCTGCTAAAATCGTGGTTCAAAAAAAATAGCATAAGGACCAGAGTTGTTTCTTCTGTAAGAAGCCGGATCATGTGAAGAAGGACTGTACGAAGTATCACGCCTGGCGTGCTAAGAATGGTATGGTTAACTCTTTGGTCTGTTCCGAGGTTAATTTAACTTCAGTACCTAGAAATACTTGGTGGATAGATTCTGGTCCTACTACTCACATAAGTATTTCTATGCAGGGTTGCATGAGCTACCGAAGGCCTAGTGATGGTGAAAGACACATCTATGTTGGCGATGACAAATCGGTGGAAGTTGAAGCTATATGCCACTTTACATTGTTATTAGGAACTGGTAGTTATTTAGATTTGAAAGACACCTACGTTGTACCGTCGTTTAGACGGAATTTGATTTTTATTTGCTTGTTGGACAAATTTGGTTATTCCTATTCATTTGGAAACAAACATTTTACATTGTCTTTTAATTCAATTGTTATTGGTACTGGTTATTTGAACTCTTATGAAAATCTATATTTTTTGGAAACTATTACTTCATATAATGAAAACCTGTATCTTGAATCAAGAGGTACTAAAACAAAGTTAAACAAAGAAAATTCAGCTTCATTATGACACAAACCCCTAGCACATCTCTAGAAATAGAATTGAGCGACTTGTGTCTGATGGAATTCTAGATTCCCTTGACTTCACAGATTTTAATGTCCGTGTTGACTGCATCAAGGGAAAACAGACAAAGAATAAGAAGTTAGGAGCTTATAGAGCTACAAAAGTCCTGGAATTGATACATACTGACATTTGTGGACCTTTCCCTTCAGCATCTTGGAATGGTCAACAATATTTCATTTCTTTCATAGATGCCTTTTACCGCTTTGGCTACCTATATCTTATTCATGAGAAGAGTCAGTCTATAGACGTGTTCAAAGCTTATAAAGCTGAAGTTGAGAATCAACTCAACCGAAAGATTAAGACTATCAGATCTGATCGTATGATGGATCAGGTGAACAACGTCTAGGACCTTTTGCTAAATTCCTAGAGGAATGTGGAATCGTCCCTTAGTATACAATGCCTGGTTCACCCAGCATGAATGGTGTATCTGAGAGACGTAATAAGACTCTTAAGGACATGGTGAGGAGTATGATTGTTCATTCTACCTTACCCGAGTTTCTCTGGGGAGAAGCACTTAAGACATGAACTTATATTATAAACAGAGTACCAACCAAGGCAGCTGCTAAAACGCCTTATGAGCTTTGGACTGGCCGGAAGCTCAGTCTGAAGCATCTCCATATTTGGGGTTGTCCAGCTGAAGCGAAGCCTTACAGGCCTCATGAAAAGAAATTGGACCCCAAGACAGTTAGTAACTACTTTATTGATTACTCTGAGCATTCTAGGGGTTATAAATTTTACGATCCCACAACTAGAAACATATTTGAGACGGGAACTCCAACCTTTTTTGAGGAAGTTGAGTTTGGGGGAAGAAATAGAATTAGGGTTATCACTTTTGAGGAGGATTCAAACCTAAATCCTACTGCCGCTTCTAGTAGTGCTCAGGTTCTTATTCCTGTCATTACTCGAGAAGCAGATTCAGAACATCAACCTGATATCATTGAGGATATCCCCATTCATATTGATCAAACTCAACCACTTCAAGAGCAACCTCAAGAACTAGTGCAATTAAGTAGATCCACTAGAGAAAGGTGAAGTGCCATTACTGAGGATTATGAATCTACCTCATGGAAGCTGAGGAAAACAATGGACTGATGGAAAATGATCCAATCAATTTCCGTCAGGCCATGAAAGATGAACACTCCCAATAGTGGATTGAAGCCATGAATGAGGAGTATAAGTCTATGCAAGACAATTAGGTTTGGGAACTTGTCCCATTACCAGAAGGTGCAAAACCCATTAGTTGTAAATTGATTTTTAAAACCAAAGAGATGCAAATGGTAATATGGAGAGGTATAAGGCTCGTCTTGTAGCTAAAGGCTATACTCAGAAGGAAGACATTGATTATTCAGAGATTTCTCTCCAGTATCACCAAAAGACTCTTTCAAAATAATCACGACACTTGTTGCTCATTTAGACCTTGAGCTACATCAAATGGATGTTAAGACTGCGTTTCTCAATGGAGACATTGAAGAAACAATCTATATGAAGCAACCAGAGAACTTCGAATTAGGAGACTTGAAAGAAATGGTCTGCAAACTAAAGAAATCCATCTATGGGCTCAAACAAGCTTCTCGTCAATGATATCACAAATTTCATGAAGTTATCATCTAATTCGGATTTGAGATGAATATAGTTGAGGATTGTGTATATCACAAGTTCAGTGGGAGTAAATTTGTTTTCCTGGTGTTTAGTAGGTTTTTGTTATATTTTAGTGTGTCATATTGTCGTGTTTTATATGTTTGTCTTTTGTTTTGTGTCGTTTTATTGTTCGTTTTATGACGGTTCTTGTTTTATAGTGTATTATGTAGGATGGAGTGAAAGATGATGAATTTGAGCTGTGAGTGCTGAAAAGGCCGTTGGAGCAAAGCCGGGCGAGGAAGAGGCGAACGAGCATGGAACGGGAAGGAGACGAGCAAAACAAGGAGCTGACGAGTGTAGCCAGCGATCGCTAGATATCCCAGCGATCGCTGGGCTACAGAAGCAGACTAGGACAAAAGCACGCAGCTAGCGATCGCTGGGAAGTTTTCTATAGCGGGACAGAAGGGTGTAGCCAGCAACTGCTGACTAGCAGTTATGGGCGCGCTTTTAATTGTTCTAGGCGTCATTTTCAGAGACAACCCTTATGTAACTAGAACACAATTCTCAAACATCAGATTTTACTGCTTTCTTAGTTTAGGATGTTGTGAATTCCGATGGATTGAAGTGGAATCCGAGTTTGGATCCTTACGTTTCATGTAGTAAGCTTCATTTCTATGGTTTCCGTTTGTGATTTTACCATGTATATCATGCTTAGCAAGATCCTTACTAGGATTGAGTGTTTATATTCTTATTTGATATTTGATTGATGTATGCTCGTTGATTAACTTGTTTTGTATGGAAATTAGTGCTTGATCACCATTAATTTCATATGTATAAGTTAAGTAGACTGATCATCTGCTTGACAGGAGACCTAGGGTTAATCAACATTATTCTTAATCGGAAATGTGAGAATAATAATTTAATAAGATTAAGTAATTACTAAAGGTGTGAACTGTATACGAAAGTTAAGATCACGGCTTAGTATATTAATACTGAAGTAATTTGCTAGGCAACCTTTAGTGTGCTTGATCAAGTATGAATGCATGATCAAATAGACATTGAATATAAATTAAACACCTAGTTCTAAAGCTTCAATCCATTGGTATTCAGTTTTTAATTGCTTTTGGTTTATTTATTATTATTTCATCTCATTGTCATAGTATGTTTAGGATTTATATTTGCATATTAGTACTAGCATGTAATAGCCCTGCATAGTCTTTCTTTGAGATACGACATTCGGGTTGGCTAACACGAATTGCGTTTTATTTAATTAATTACGTTTTTAGTCGAACAAAATTTGGTGCCGTTGCCGGGGAAGGCTATAAGCATATTAGTTGTTAGTACTTTTGTATTTGTTTGTCTTTCCTTTATTGTTTGTGTTTGTGTTCTTGTTTGAGTTGGTATTTGTTTTGTTTCGTGTTTGTATTGTTTTTGTTTTTGTTAGGTGGATCCAACCGCAAGTTGCATTTGACCTCTCTTTTGTGGTGTTAGGTAGTGTATGCACGGACGCTGAAGTTTGAACAAGAGATTGGCAGCTGTGCTTGATAACGTACATCATATGAGAGAGTTAAAATTAGTCATCCTGGAAGAGGAGGTTGGAAACGGAAACGCGTTGGAGTTAGTATACCAGTCTGATCACTCGGGAAGCACCCCTCAACAAAATTCCGACATAGATTGGAGTGAATCTAGTTCGAGGATAGTTATGGCTGCAAGACAAATGCGTGATTTGGCTAGGCCGGTCATTGGAGCTGCTGCATCACCTATTGTACTTGGGCAAGCAGCAATGAATTATGAGCTGAAGAGCATTCATTTTGTAATATCCCGAAATAATTCTAGTTTCATTTATATGATTTTGGCAAGTTTTATTAAAATTTTAAAATATAGTTTGAAAATTGTTTGAAAAATAAATTAATTTATTATATGTTTGAACTAATGGATTCGATTTCGAATGTTTACAGGTTGTCCGACTTAGAGCCGGGATGTGCCCTAGCAAAATATACTTTTTTTATATAAATATATATTAAAAGATATTTAAGAAAAAAAAAAAATATATATATATATATATATATATCTATGATTTTTTATTAAAAATATCTAAGATATTATTACTTTTCTTAATAGTTAAGTAATATGATATATATATATATATAGAAGTGTGTAGAACATTTCCAACACTCATTTCTTCCTCCCTACACCAAACGACCACATCTCTTCCCTCACTCTTTCTTTCATTTTCCCTTTTTCTCTTCAAGAACTTGAGGTAAGCTCCTTGAACTATGTTCTTCTTCTTGATTTAATTGTCCTATTGTGTCCTTATATGTGTATATGTTTGTACATAGTAAGGGAGATATGACTAAGTTGGTTATGATTTGGGTTATGGAGGAAGGGCCGCCGGTGGAGGAGAGGCGGAGGCAGCAGCGGGGCTGCTGCCATGGTTTGTCGTTAATACGTCGGCGAAATCGAAAAATTAAATTTTCAATTTTCGGCAGAAACAGGGCAGTAGGTTGCGAGTCGATTTTCATCAGTTTTATTTATCCAAAACCCATCATATTAGATACCATTTTAAAGGTCTTTTCATC
>JAPKLX010000112.1:53067-78381 GCA_026898415.1 Leonotis leonurus | reverse complement strand
TGGTCTAAACAATGCCACGTACTGACAGTTAAAAATAAGTTGAAACATTCGGTTTCCCTTGAATTATAAAAAAAAAGAGAATAAAAACGCTAGAAGGGCGTCAATAAAAAACTAAAAGAAAAATAACAACTCTAGAAGGGCGTTAATAAAAGGGAAATTGAACATGTGGACGATAGGGAGATGTGAGATGAGTGTACATCGCGACCATATGTATATTGATGAAATTAGTAACAGGCAACATTACATCTTAATTGAGTGACCGAATACAATTAGAATTGAGCCTAGTCTAATATTGGTTTGAAGTTGTGAATGGTGGTTGGACTTATATGTTGATGCTTGGTTGTTGGATTTTGCTTGAGGACAAGCAAATGATTAAGTGTGGAGGAGTTGTTTAGTAGGTTTTTGTTATATTTTAGTGTGTCGTTTTGTCGTGTTTTATATGTTTGTCTTTTGTTTCGTGTCATTTTATTGTTTCTTTTATGCCGGTTCTTGTTTTATAGTGTATTATGTAGGATGTAGTGCAAGATGATAAATTTGAGCTGGGAGTGCTGGAAAGGCCGTTGGTGCAAAGCCGGGCGAGGAAGAGGCGAATGAGCATGGAAAGGGAAGGAGACAAGCACAACAAGGAGCTGACGAGTGCAGCCAGCGATCGCTAGATATCCTAGCGATCGTTGGGCTGCAGAAGCAGACTAGGACAAAAGCACGCAGCCAGCGATCGCTGAGAAGTTTTCTATAGCGGGATAGAAGGGTGTAGCCAGCAACCGATGGCTAGCAGTTATGGGCACACTTTTAATTGTTCTAGGCGTCATTTTCAGAGACAACCCTTATGTAACTAGAACACAATTCTCAAACACCAGATTTTACTGCTTTCTTAGTTTAGGATGTTTTAAATTTCGATGGATTGAAGTGGAATTCGAGTTTGGATCCTTACGTTTCAAGTAGTAAGCTTCCTTTCTATGGTTTCCGTTTGTGATTCTACCATGTATATCATGTTTGGCTAGATCTTTACTAGGATTGGGTGTTTATATTCTTATTTGATATTTGATTGATGTATGCTTGTTGATTAACTTGTTTTGTATGGAAATTAGTGCTTGATCACCATTAATTTCATATGTATAAGTTAAGTAGACTGATCATCTGCTTGACAGGAGACCTAGGGTTAATCAACATTATTCTTAACCGGAAACGTGAGAATAATAATTTATATAAGATTATGTAATTACTAAAGGTGTGAACTGTATACGAAAGTTAAGATCACGACTTAGTATATTAATACTGAAGTAATTTTCTAGGAAACCTTTAGTGTGCTTGATCGAGTATGAATGCATGATCAAATAGACATTTAATAGGAATTAAACACCTGGTTCTAAAGTTTCAATCCGTTGGTATTCAGTTTTTAATTGCTTTTGGTTTATTTATTATTATTTCATCTCATTGTCATAGTATGTTTAGGATTTATATTTGCATACTAGTACTAGCATGTAATAGTCCTGCATAGTCTTCCTTTGAGATACGACATTCGAGTTGGCTAACACGTATTGCGTTTTATTTAATTAATTTGGGATACGTTTTTAGTCGAACACCCGGTCCTTTATGTGGACGACATCTTGCTTGCCTCAAATGATATGAACTTCCTTCAGGACACCAAGAGCTTTCTCTCAAAGCACTTTGAGATGAAAAATTTTGGGGAAACCTCTTTTGTATTGGGAAACCAGATACACCGTGACAGATCTAAAGGTGTTCTTGGATTATCACAAAAGAATTATATCGATAAAGTACTTAAGAGGTCTAATATGCAAGGTTGTAAACCTGGAGATACTCCTGTTGCTAGAGGAGAAAAGTTTAGCCTCACACAATGCTCTAAAACTAACCTTGAAATGTGCTTCGGCAATAGGAAGTTTAATGTATGCTCAGATATGTACGCATCCGAATATTGCGTACAAAGTAGGGATGTTAGGTAGATACTTAACTGTCCCTCGAATGACTCACTGGATAGTAGCCAAGATGGTTATAAGATATCTATAGAGAACAAAAGACTACATGCTAGTCTACAAAAAGTCAGATCACTTGGAGGTCGTCGGATACTCAGATTCTGACTTTGCTGGATGCCAAGACAGTAGAAAATCCACCACTGGATATGTCTTTCTGCTGGCTGGAGGAGCTATATCCTGGAAAAGTGTCAAACAGACACTTGTAACTTCTTCCACCATGGAAGCAGAGTTCATAGCATGTTATCAAGCTACAGATCACAGAATCTGACCGCAAAACTTCATCACTGGGCTGCAAATTGTGGATACAATCGAAAGACGATTAAAGCTTTATTGTGACAACAAGTCTGCGATGCTATATTCCAACAACAACAGGAGCTCTTCGAAGTCAAAGAATTTTGACATCAAGTTCCTTGTTGTGAAAGAGAAGGTGTAGAATAAACTTATATCAATAGAGCACATAGGAACTGACTCCATAATAGTTGATCCGTTTACTAAGGGCTTGATGCCCAAGGTCTTTCATGAGCATGTTGCTAGCATGGGTGTGTGATCATTGGATGACGTAGTATAGATTTAGTGGGAGTTGTAATTTAGTGCTTATCGATACTTCAGATATTTCATTGTAATAAATTCACTTTCCATTAATGAAGTTATTTTTCTTGATCAAGATTTAAGTTTCAGTTATTTATTTTGCATTCAGTAACCTTCGCCTAAAGTTTAAAGGTCTAAAGAGAACCATTCGAAAATAGATTCTACATCTGATTTTCGTGAAACCATCTGATCTATATCATTTGATTACATTTATGTATGTGATTACTGTTGGCCTAGTCGAGCTACATTTTGGCGAACGCTGCTTTAGTCATTGTATGAGTGTAGTCGATGGACGAGATTGTTAAAGATACACAACATATAATGGTGCTTCAGTTTATATGCATATTTAGTTATAACACATTGTCAAGTTTCATATATAGTGCCCAAGTGGGAGATTTTTAGATTAATTTCTAATTAATCATAAAGTGGTCACATATATAAATTAATGTGTTAATTGCTATTGTATAAATTGTATGACCCTAAATGTAATTATAATAATCATTGAGGGGCTGACTTATAATTATGATAAAGTATTTAATATATAAGGATGGATGGTCCCCAGAGGAGTTACATGACTCTACGCTCTATTCTCCCCCATCGGATTAGGCGATACAAAAAAGAGTCGTAACATTCTCTGGAAGATCCATCAAACATCTAAACCAAGTCAATCCTCTATAGAATCATTAAATGGCGAGTCCTGGTTAGTATTTCATCTATTAATCTTCATATAATGCTTCAGATAATTTATGCTAGAGAATTCATATTTTAGGATTTAAAGCTTTTCGGTTCTGGCCTATGAATCATAATTCATACAGACGAAGCATGAGAGAGAATGCGAAGAGCAGATTACTTCTATCTAGCGTCAACCTTAGGTTCAAGAAGATTAACTAATATTTATCCCATGTGTGATATCCTTAGAAGATAAAAATCGATGTTGGATAAGGTTGGAGAGCCAAACACGCTTCTTAAATCATAAGCTTCACCAAGGTCTAGTCTACCCAGTGCAGCAGACCCATGAAGAGTTCTAACCCCAACAATCTCTTGCCCTATAAAAACTCGAACAATGTTCGACTTGTAGTACTCTCGACACTTGATATTTTTGCATGTAAATATCATAATTCTCTCTCATACAATTCATAGTTTAGTTTAAGTCTCTTTGGGGCTAACTATTCAGTTTTTATTTTGCATTTTGGACAGGAGCACTTTGGGCTTATGTTCATTTATTTCTTTTAAAGTAAGTGAACACCGATGTACCGCCCGTGATGGACACAACTTAATGCGCCCATGGCTGACATGACATTACCATATCAGCATACGAGTTACTATAATTTTAATTTTCTATAATTTTTTATTATTTTATATTGAATATTTTTATACTTTAACCTAACCAATAAATCCTAGTCGTAAAGTGAGAATTAATAAAAAAAATTATTAAAAATTTAATATTTATCTACTAAGCAAGTATATATAAAATTTTAAACGTGAGAAATAATTTACTTAAAAGGAGGTTCAAATTGTAATATGACTCGGTGTTAAATTGTTCATATTTGTGTTATAGTTGAGTCGATAAATAGTAACCTTAGATGCAATTAATATAATAATTCATATATTAATTATTGCCAGTCTTATTTGACATGACTATAATTACAAATTTATTGTAGATATTAATGGACTAGGTCTTATAATGCATAGCACATTCACGCTCTTGATAATCATTCCAACTTTTAGCATAGTTACACATACAATTCCCACAATTATACCAACGAGTGAGATGAAACTCTTTGAAATCATCCCAGACACACGTAAATTTGTGCAGCATGAGCTAACATCATTGTTTCATTGATTAAGAAAAATTAATTGTTGATTTAATTGCTTTGTCTAAGTTAGATTACTTTGAGAAAATCGATTGCGAAGATCTCCCTTCACCATTTTAACTTTTGAATATACAACAAACTCTAGCGAATGCTAGCCACAACAGAGTTCCTCAAGCACTTTACTATAAAATGTTTTTACATCTAACATACACATCGTATAATGCATCACCTTAGCTAGATTTGGGTAAAATATCATCAGAAAATTCAATTTTGCTCTTCACGATTAAAGTCGTAGTCATTGCTTTAGACCAATTGTTATAACTTGAACCACTCAATCGTTGCGTGACTAATACTATACCTGGATTATCATTCCGATATATGTAGAAAGGACATGATGCATCCTATCCAAAACTAGACATTTACATGCTATTGTTGCCCCTCACCATGACTGGAACTCAACAAACAACTAAGAAGACAAACTAAACCAATGCCAAATGAAAAAGCAAACCACATATTAGAAGCTAGTAACAACTAATAACACACAAACTAAACCAATACCAAATGAAGAAACATACCACATATCAGAAGCTACAACCCACCAATTGTAGCTTTGATACTAAATTGAAAAAGGCAAGCTGAAAACATTCAAAGACTAAGAGAGAAACGAGAGAGAATTATTAGAGAAACATTTATGTAAATTCAAACCATTAGATCATGCCCAATACATGTTCTCAAATAGAGGTGCGCTGTCAGGAGCCCGCATCTGCGCGCTAATCATGCATTGTGGATGAGGGGGTCTCATGATTCAGTCTCTCATTTGTGATATTGAGCTCGCGCGCCCACGCTGTGGGTTGCCTGACTCGATATTCCATTTTTTTTATAAATTCATATTTTAGCTTTTTCCCCTATTTTATATTTATCTATCTTTAATGCCATCTCATTTAAATACTTTCTTTAAAGTGTCTTATTAATGATCTTCACCCACTCGATTATGAAATTACACAAATTTATCGAGGTGGTATATTGTATTTTTTAGGTGAGTAAATAGTTTTTTTTCTCCAAACAACTCTCTCGACGCATACATCAAAAGAAAAAAACTTATGTGCATAAAGATCGAGAGATTTTCGGTGAACGTCTCTATGCCGATTACTTCTACGAAAATCAAACTTGGGGAGCAAACGTTTTTGGCGTCGTTTTCATACATAGAGATTGTTATTTCTCCGCATTGTCCAAATGTTGGAGAATCATGAAGAGTATATCTAACAACCCACAAATGTTCACGTACATTTAATGATCACACAATTGCAAAAATACATGGTTGCAAATGACACAGAAAATTGAGGAGTTGCAGATCAATACAACAAGTATCTTCGCGTCGCTGAGTCTATGATCGAATGCCTGAAGAATTTTAATCATGCCATTGTTGAGGCATTTTAAATTCAATATTTAAGGCGACCCAACCAAGATTATATTCACTATTCAGCGTTTGTTGGAGCTTCAGGAAGAGCATCACAACTTCCCCGACATGCTGGGTAGCATCAATAACATGCCTTGAGCGTGAAAAATGATATGATGGCGTGGCACAAGGATTTTACTCGTACCGACAAAGGCCACCTAATGATCAAGGTCGAAGATGTTTCATTCTAAGATCTATGGATATAACATGCATTCTTTGGTATCGCCAAATCGGAGAACGACATATGCGTGTTCAACTAGTCTCTTATATTCAATGACGTCCTAAACATGAAAGCTCCTCGTATGTCATTAACGGCAAACAACACACAATATAATATGAGGTATTATCTAGCTGACGAGCACTATATCAATGAATAATTATTAGAGCAATTGAAGTAAGATAAACCAAAAATATTATAAAGACGAGTATTTGGTTTTCATGGTTCGAAAATAAAAACTCCTATGTTCACGATTTTCGATGTGACTCAATAGTTTCTTCATAAATATGATATATGTGTGTGTGCTTTTACAATGATAAACTTTTACAAATTGGATAAGCGTTGAGTTCAATCACTTCTTGATTCAGTGTTGAATACGTCTACGCTAGATCATCTTTGATTATAAATATATTGTTCTAACTTTAAAAAATAGTTGAAGGTATTACAATTAAAGTGAAGTATTCTAGGGTTGAGAAGCTTAAGAGTTTGAACATGAAGTTTTAGAGTGTTTGGATGCTTGAAAGTTTTAATTGCGCGAGTAATCGGGTGTCTTGAAATGTTAAAGTGTTGGCCTATTTATAAGACTCGTAGGAATAATAGTCGTTGAAGAAATTGAGTTTTTACCTTTGAATTTCTTCTTATTGTACTTGTTTTCATATTTGGTACATGCAAACTGAACTTTAATGTCTCTTTAGAATCTTTACCAAAATGGGTAAGAAGTCATGTGCTAGACTTTGATATTGAAACAACAGTCCTTTAGAGTTGAACTCTAATTAGATTGACTTCAAATTTTGAGAATGTGACTTTAACACTTTAATGACATTCTTAGATTTTCCAGTGCAACTTTCAGTATAGAGACTTCAAAGTATGATCCTTCAGGGTGGATGCATGCCGAAGTCCTTCAACGTGAACAATTATTTCATCAGGTCTTGAGGTTCTTTGATCTTCATGTCCTTCAATATTGATAACTTGTAAACTTAACACCCTAACATATGAGTTCGTATAGAACAAGACTAAAATTAAACCTAAGGTTCTGGACTTAAAACATCTTTCAGGTGAAATTTTGGAATCTAAATAAAAACTCAAAATATTTCCTAACAAATTTTATATTGCACTTTCAAAGAAAAAATTAAAATTAATTATGGAATGAAATGCATTTATGAATCTTTTGACGCATTATTCCTTATATTTATTAAAAGACTGATTTTTTTTCAAAACAATAGCGACAATATAATTTTTATTGATAGTTTATAATTTAATTTGATATTTCTTCTTTTAATATAAACTTATAAGTGCTTAATGAGTTGATTTGATATATGTGAATCAAATATCACTAGTATCTTGTATGGCCATATTAATAGTCAAGCCTTGGATAATATGCATAAAGCTTGGCTTTAAGAGATCTGTAGTTAGTAATTTCAAAATATTATCCAATCAACTTTATACTTATTTTTCTGAAAAGTCTTTTAACATGGAAATATGATTGTTGGATTGGATCCAAAAATATAATAGATTTAAAACCTCAGAGAAAGTAATATACCACTATCCAAATGTGTTTTCAAGCCATGTAATGACTTGTTAGTTTACAAACCAATCCAATTGGACAAGGCTCTCCCTGACTGATTAAAGCATGAGACATTTCCATGTAGATATCTTCATCCAAAGAATCATGAAGAAAAGTATTATTAATGTTCAAATAAACAAACGTCAATCCTTAATTGTTGAAATGATCAACATCATCTACACAATCACAAGTTTGACTATATTAGAAAAAGTGTCCAAGTAATCTACCCTACCTATTTGAATATACAATTTGGTAATCAATCTTGTCTTGTATCTGTCCGCAAAGCCATCAACTACATTATTCACTTTAAAAACCCACTTATAACCAATAACAAAGTTGTCTGGAGGCAAGGTGGTAAGAGTCTTAGTATTGTTATTCTTCACAACCAAAAGCTCTTCATTCATAACATGTACACATTGTGGATACTTGGTTGCTTGAGTATATTTAATTTAGTCAAGTATGAGTGAATTTCACATCACAATGAGAGGAATAAGTTAAGCAAGTAACAAATAACATATTTTTTTTAAGAAAGTAATAGATAGGGGTGTCAATCGGTCGATACCGGTTAACCGGAACCGGAAAAGTCATACTTTTACAAATTGGTACTGGAACTGTTCATTTTATTGGTTAACCAGGTACCGACCGGTTCAGTACCGATTAACCGGTAGAACCATTTTTTAATAATATTTTTAATTTTTGATGTTAAAAATAGGGAGAAGGTGCAAATTGCACCTTAACGTTTATACTAAAACACAAATAGCCCCCTATCCTTTGTTTTGGTGCAAATACAACCTTATTGTTTAAGTTTTAGTGCAAATACAACCCTAATATTTTAAATTTGATGCACAATGCATAATCCTAATTAATAAAAAGATTTATATATATTTTTTGGTGAATCCCATCATATTTAATTTTTCCTCATATTTAATACATTTATTAATTAATTAATATTTTTATTTTACTCACCAATACTTATATTAATTATAATTAATAAATAATATAAAAATATTACTCCATACTAACAATACATTTAATTCATTCATTAAAAAATTAATTGATTTTTAGGTTTACCCGATTTAGTTCAAAATGACATTGAGCATGATGGACAACTCGGTGCAACATGATAGTACTATATAAAAATTAAGTTGCATTTACATTTATGATTATATTATATTTCATTTTAAAAACTATTAATGTAATGAAAATGTAAATTGTATTCAATTTAATTCTATAGATTTTACCAATATAAATAATGAGGATAAAAAATGTAACTATCATGTTTACCGAGTTGTCCATCACGCTCGAAATCATTTTGAACCGAGTCAGGTAAATCTAAAAATCAATCGAATTTTTAATGAATGAGTTAAATGTAATGTTAATAGAATAAGTCTTATATTATTTATTAATTTTAACTAAATATATATGTTGTCAATAAAATAAAAATAATAACTAATTGATGAATATGTTAAATATGATGAAAAATTAAATATGGTGGCATCCAACAAAAAAATTATATACATCTATTTTATTAATGAGGATTTATTAATTGTGCATAAAAATTAAAATATAAAGTTGTATTTGCACTAAAACTTAAACAATAAGGTTGTATTTGCACCAAAGCAAAGGATAGGGGGCTATTTGTGTTTTAGTATAAACATTAAGGTGCAATTTGCACCTTCTCCCTTAAAAATATTAATTTAAATCAATAATAATTTGTTATAAATTAAATTAAATTTAATTATGTAAATATTTTATAATATATAAAATATTTTATAATAAATATAAAATATAAAAAAATATTTTTTTAATATATAATTTTATAAACCGGTACCCGGTCCGGTACCGGTTTGATACCGGTTAACTGAGTGTCATTTATTTTTTAAAGTGAAGAATCATTTACCAGTTAATTTCTCGTAAAACCAATAATCAATAATCAGTTTCCGCTCTAGTACCGATTATTTTCGAGAACCGATTAACGATTGACACCCCTAATTAGATATTATGACTTCAAGAAGCCACACATAAGTAGAAGTTGCGGCAGATACCACGAAAAGAGAAAAAGATACATTAGAAATAAAAGGAGGTGGCAACTAATATGGAACATAAACATTGGTCAAAGAAGGAGATGACTGCACAATTGAACCAACAGTGAGTTGATTTTGTAGCAAATCAGTGAGGTGCATACACAAAGGGTGCACAAATCAATATTGATTCTCGATTTCAGTTGGAATCGAACTAAAACTGTCGGTTCTTTTAAAAATAAGAATAGATATTTACAGTTTCATATCTGAAATCTAATTTTTGCCCATTAAATATTGGGATAATTGTCTGTAAATACACTAGCTAACCATTATTAGGGGTAAAATCTGGGTGGATATTATCCGCCTGATCCGAAGCCGTATCCGAACGTGATGTAACTTGGGATGAAAAATAAGTATCCGGTCGAATTCGGATCCGAATCCGAAAATTTAAATTCCGATCCGGGATCCGATTCGCTTTACATAATATCCGTCCATATAAAAAATTTCTCATATTTTGCCGGATATTATTCGCATAACAAATTCGGATATCCGAATTTTTTAAATATATTTTATTTATATTATATATATATATGTGTGTGTGTATAACAATTCGATTTTAATTTACTTGCTAAATGTTATTTTAAAATTTATTTTATTAAATTATTAGTGTGTGGAAAGTTTAATTTCTCGAGTTTTAATATAGTCTAAATCTCACTCTAAGATATATTTAAATTATTATATTAATAATTTAATAATTAAATCGTAGCTTACATATTAAGCATAAAAAATAGTAATATAACGAAAGAGCGGGGTTTATTTTTTTTTAATAAATACAATTCTTATAATTTGTATTAGTTCTTCTATAAAATATTGTGTCAACAGTTTTTGTATGAAATATATTATCCGATTATATTTATTCGAATCCGACCCGGATCTGTACCATATTTGTCCCGTCCCGTGTCCGTATCACGAATAATCCGAATTCTTATCCGAATCCGAGACTCCGAATTCGAGAATAAAATATGGGTCAAGATACGGGATAAACACTATCTGCCCGTATCCGATCTGTTTTCACCCCTAACCATTATTTTTGACATTGCACATGAACTTTAAAATCGTAACTTTACAATACTCGAACTGTCATTTTTTCACAATTGAATATATCGAGCTATATTTTAGTCAAAATCATGCATACGTGAACCTGATTACACACGTGTAAGTGGGGTTGATATAGTTCGATTAGTCAAAATAAATAAGACCTTCCTCTGTACCTACCCACATGTGTGCAATCGGGTACACGTATATATGATTTTAACTAAATATAGCCCGATGTATTCAATTGTGAAAAAATTGTAGTTCATGTATTGTAGGTCAGATTTTAAAGTTGATGTGCAATATAAGAAATGGTGATTAGTTTATATATTTAGGGAACCAAAAAATAGAGTACATATTATTACTTGAAATTTGAATTTATAATATTACTCATCCTTAGAGCATCCCCAATGGGGGGGTTCACAAATAGTGGGTTCGGTGGCACAATCGTAAATAAATGGAACTTTTTTGGGTGGGGTTTGGGAGATTGTGTTGGTAGGTAGCAGTGGGAGTTTCTCACTTTGGGTTTCCGGATTCTCTACTTTAATAATTGTAGAATGATTGAATTTGAGAAAAATGATATTAATTTATTTTGTTAATTTAAATTTGTAATATAAATTAAATAAATACGAAAATAAATAAATAAAAAAAACGAAATTTAAAATAAGAATTACAATAATTAAGACACAACATTCAATTTGAAATAAAAATTACAATAATTAAAATACAACACTAGAAATTAAAATTACAATAATTAAAATACAACACTAGAAATTAAAATTACAATAATTGAAAAACAACATTAGAAATAAAAATTACAATAATTAAGAAACAACTAAACTAAAAATCAAACCTACTCCTAATTTGAGCACACATAGTGTTGTGCATCTCGAGTTGCTCGGGTGTCATTCTCGACGTATCCTTCAACAAGATCTTGTAATAAGCAAGTCTTGTTGTGTCGTAGGTGAATGTTGTGATTGCATTGGAAGCTAGTTTCAAAGTGTCCAACGCTTCGTTTTGTGGTTGCTCGGAGGCGGAGGCGGAGGCTTTACCCTTCCCTTTTCTTTTCGCCGCCTTCGTCCCCATCGGACGTTCCTCGGGTTGGGCGTCGCCTCCATCGGTTGAGTCGCTCACGAAGCCTTCCCCCATATTGTTTTTCCCCTTTTTGTTGGTGTGGATGATTGGAACAACGCGTTGGAATTTTTGCGTGTTGCGCAAAATCTCCCAACAATGTCGGTATTTGAACTCCGACCCTTTGGTTTGTTTATACTCCGACAACGCCCTTTGGTAGATGTCGTGGTCGGAGTTGCCGCTTGCCCATTGATCATTGCACCGGTTGTAGATTGCGCAAAACTCACGGGTCGTACTTTGAATACGTTGCCAATGACACTTCAATTGGCGGAGGTTGCAATGCCTCGACATATTGAGTTGCCGGTTGAAGGAGTCGGTGATGCGTTTCTAATAGGCCTCGGCCTTTTGGTTGTTGCCGACGATGGGGTTTTGGCTTGTGTCGAGCCAAGTTCGGCAAAGTATGATGTCATCCTCCTCGGTGTAGGCAACATCCACTTTGGTTCGAGCGCCCACTTTGGAGAGAGAGATAGCAACATTGTCGTCCGTAGAATCGTCGACGGAATCATTCAAGTTGATTCCGTTGAGTCCTCCGGCTCTCCCGGAGGAAGCGGTTGAGAATGTAGGAGAGGGTTGGGAAGAGAATTGAGGTGGGTACGGAGGAAATGGAAATTGTTGGCCGGAATAAGTTTGGCCGGGATAAGAAGGAGTAGAGAAGAAAGCAGGGTTGAATTGAGAGGGTGAAAATTGAGAGGGAGAGAAAGGAGAATTTTGGCTTTGATAATTCGGGTTGCCGGATGAAGAATTGTCCGAACTTTGATTATCGGAGCTTCCGCCTTGACTTCGGTATAGAAATCTATTGAATTGTTCATCCATTTTTTTTTTTGCTAACTTGTAATAAAAATGGTTGAAGAAAGATGGTTTAGAGATTGAAGAATGGATGAAGATGTGTGAAAATATGGGATTGAAATAGGGTATTTATAGATGAATAAAAGAATTAAAAAAAAAGAGAAATTGTCCCGGTTTCGGGAAACCCGAGCACGCAGCGGCGGGATGGCCCGGGGCGCCCGCGCCCGCGCCCGGGTTCAGGGGGCAGAGGCTGGGTTGGCGCGCCCCAGCGGCACAGCGGGAGGTTCGCGGGGGGGGGGGGGGGGGGGGGGTGGTTGCCCGCGCCCCTGCCCACAGGCTGCCCGGGTGTCGGGAACCCCTCCCCGCTGCGGATGCTCTTAAAGTTGGGATGAATGAAATATTGTGTGATTATAATTTAAATAGGAAGGTGAGATGAATTTATCGTTACAAGACAACAAACCTTAATGTTTAAAATTAGAATTGGATAAAATCTGTAAAAAAAAAAGGTATAGAAGAAAACAAGAAAATCTGTAACTAGAAATTAAAGTATATTCGTGGCAACAAGATACCTTTCGAAATGTAGGAGAATCGATTACCATTAGGGGTGTAAACGAGCCGAGCCAAGCCGAACATCAGCATGCTCGAGCTCGGCTCGTTTAAAATATGGTATGTTCGAGCTCGGCTCGAGCTTGAGTCGAGCTTTAATATTTTTGTTCGAGCTCGGCTCGAGACCTAAATATGGAGCTCGAGCTCGGCTCGTGTTCGGTTCGTTAAATATTCGAATAAGTGTGATATTCGAGCTCGAGATCTCTTAAGCTTGTTTAAAGATCGAGCTCGTATAAACTCGTTAACATGCTTAATTCCAAGAGCTCGAGCTTGTGTAATGCTCGGGTCGAGTTCGTGTAAAGCTCGAATTCATCATACTTTGGGCAGAAAACCTGATTAATTTAGCTATGCACTATGTTCGCGAACATATTCGTATAATAAGCTCGCGAACATGTTCGCGAACTATCGAACACGAACATGTTCGCGAGCCCAACAAGCCGAACATTACCAAGCTCGAGCTCGGCTCGATAAAATTTTCGAGCTCGAAATCAGACTCGAGTTCGGCTCGTTTATAAACGAATCGAGTTCCGAACGAGCTTTTTTCGAGCCGAGCCTCGAATAGCCCGCGAGTAGCTCTGTTCGTTTACAGCCCTAATTACCTTAGCTCATTTAATATAAAGGCAATTGAACAGCCACATATATAGTTTCAAACTCATGCGCATTTCGCAACGCTTGGCTTCAAACTTACCAATTAACAGCTTAAGGATTATCATTGATCTTTATTATATTCCTAAAGTAATGGTAACCAAATTGTTAACTCAAACTCATCACTATTACATTTTGGGGGCAAAAATAGAGTGCGAATATAATCATAATCACCTCAATCGTTCTCTTACTCCAATATCAATTGAACTGAAAATGAATTAATATTTGATAATATTAAAATGAAGATAATGATCGTTGAAAGCAAGTAAAATTTGGATGCCAACCCCACCAAACCAAACCAAACCACCCCTACTCTCTCTAAATCCTAGCAATCAGATTAGCCAAATATAGATACTTGCATGCCTGCGCTAGTAAGTAGCCTACCGCAACCATATTTGATTTAAATTAGATACTATGAGCTAACACAACTATCTTTGGTTAATCAAACTGTGTTTGCGTGTGAACAACACATCTTTCTTAGTCCCTTTCAATAGTACAATCCTTGTTAACCAAATTCAATTTCTCCCCCCCTATATATTTCCACCAAATCGCATTCTTAAAAGCATGCAAAAGTCCATATAGTTTCTCATTTTGCCTAAAAACAAACAAAATTATTGAATTTGGATTGGATAGAGATAGATGGACAAAGGCAGCATGCAAGTTTCAGAGGTGATGATGGTGAAGCAAGAGAAGAAGGTTACGTTAATCCCCCCAGCAGAGGAAACACAGAGAGGCCACTACTTCCTCTCCAACCTCGACCAGAACATTGCAGTCCTTGTCCGTACTATATACTGCTTCAAATCAGATGACAAGAAGAAGGACCCTGCTCCCGTGATCAAGGACGCCCTATCTAAGGTGCTTGTGCACTACTACCCGTTGGCGGGCCGCCTCTCCATTAGCCCCGATATGAAGCTCATTGTCGACTGCACCGCAGAAGGAGCTGTCTTTGTTGAAGCTGAAGCAGAATGTGATCTCGATCAAATTGGTGATATCACCAAGCCTGATCCCATTACTCTCGGCAAGCTTGTCTATGAAATTCCTGGAGCTCAAAGCATACTCCAAATCCCCCCTCTTGTAGCTCAAGTACACACCTCAATTCAACTCTACTCTTCTATTTTGCACTGCTGCATTGCATCTTTACATTGCTTTACTTTAGTTGAGTTGACTACTAAAAGATTCACCTTCTCTTTCAGGTGACCAAATTCAAATGCGGAGGGTTTGCTCTAGGACTCTGCATGAACCACTGTATGTTCGACGGAATCGGAGCTATGGAGTTCGTCAATGCTTGGGGGGAAATCGCCAGGGGAAATAAGCTCAAGGTGCCTCCGTTCATGGACAGGACAATCCTCAAAGCCAGAAATCCGCCCAAACCGGAATTTCCACATCACGAATTCGCAGAAATCGAAGACGTCTCTGATACCGCGGAGCTCTACAAGGAGGAGATGCTGTACCGCTCCTTCTGCTTCGATCCGGAGAAGCTGGAGCACCTGCGCAGGACAACTATGGAAGGCGCGGATCTCGAGAAATGCACCTCGTTCGAGGCGCTCTCCGCCTTCGTGTGGCGCGCGCGGAGCCAGGCGCTGGATCTGAGCCCCGATCAGCAAACGAAGCTCCTCTTCGCCGTCGACGGAAGGTCGCGATTCGATCCGCCGATACCGGAGAGGTACTTCGGGAACGCGATCGTGCTCACTAACTCGCTCTGCAAGGCGGGGGATCTGGCGCGGAATCCGCTGTCGTACAGCGTGAAACTGGTGCAGGAGGCGGTGAGGATGGTGACGGACGGGTACATGAGGTCGGCGATCGACTACTTCGAGGCGACGCGGGCGCGGCCGTCGCTAGCGGCGACGCTGCTGATAACGACGTGGTCGAGGCTGTCGTTCCACACGACCGACTTCGGGTGGGGGGAGCCGGTAGTGTCGGGGCCGGTAGTGTTGCCGGAGAAGGAGGTCATACTGTTCCTCTCTCATGGTAGCGAGAGGAAGAGTGTGAACGTGCTGCTCGGATTGCCGGCACCGGCGATGGAGAAATTTGAGCGACTTGTTCAGATATGAAGGGATTCTCCGTTGTTGTTCATGGATTCATTGTGATTTGTGTGTGCTATTATTATTATTTTTTTGTTGCTGGGAGATTAATATTATCTTCTCTTCTGTTCTTCAATCTACAATCAGCTCTCTTTCGTTCCATTTTTCTTTTCGAATATTAATTTACTGGAGACGTTAATCAGTTTTCGCGCTCACAATTCTTCCTTCTCATGTTTTATATAGGAGTAAGTATTAGTCTTAGATTTTAAGATTTTTTTTTCTCTCTAAATAATCTCTAGTCTTTTGTAGTAGTGAACCAAAATTAGTTGAGAACTAAGATGGATTTGAGTGGGATAATATTTATTAGGATCACTGCATCACCCAATTTAGCAAAATTTAATGCGTCCCCACTACAATGCCACACCAGTATAGAAAGTCATTATAATTTTCAATTTTTTATTATTTATTTTTTTATTAAAATAAATTATAATCGAGAAAACTAATAAATTTTTTTATTAAAAATTTAATATTTATTTATAATACTTGTCACATTATTCGTAAGCGTATTAACTCTATCACGGATGAACACTTTCATAATATTTATAAGGTTAAGAAAAACAGAGAAAAATGAATATTGCGGTGATCGGTAGAATGGAATAGATGATGAAATGGAATAATCATTCCTTATTTCATTTAATTCCTTTGATTGGTTCCTTGTTGTGATTAGAAATGGACATTTCATTTGGAATCACCATGTCATTAGGAGTGATAAGAGCCATTCATCTCTAATCACAAGGTATTAGTCATTCCTAATCATTTAATAATTTTATTTTTGCTATTTTTCAATTAGATAAACTTAATTAAACTATTTGTTGATTTGTTAATTTTACTATACACCACACCTCTACACTATCAAAAAAATCTTAATATTTTTATAATATTTACAAAATCATTTTTTAATAAAAAAAAATATTATTCGAAATATTCATTGAATGATATAAATTATATATTTTTAAACTTGTGGATATTATTTATTTGTTATGAAAAAAAGAGTTATTTTATAATTTAAAATTTTCAATCTACATTTTATTGGTATATGGTTTTAATTATGATCGTTATAATTGAGCATACACGTTTTAGTGGGTGTGACCAAAATTAATTGAATTCGAAAAACTAAACTAAAATACTCCCTCCGTCCCACCAGGCTTGGCCCCTTTGACCAAAACTGTGAGTGCTTTTTGGTTAAAGGGGTCAAGATTAGTGGGATAGAGGGAGTATTTAATTGGTTCGATTTTATTTTTAAATCAAATTATAATTATATTTGAATTGGATTTAGACAAAACTAAATCGAAAGAATATACAAAAATTGAACTATTTTTAATATTAAAATATAATATGATTTTATTAAATAAAGTTATTTCATCATATATATTTTTATTATATTTTATCGTATATTTTAAAATTTAAAATTATGTAATAAATTAAATGTGATCATTTATTTACTTCATTTTTATTTTTATTTTTTCTAGATTTACAAATCGTAGAATTATGAAATTTAATAAATTGGTTATGTTTATTATCATTTGAAACTTGAAACTAATGAAGATATACGATTTAATAATTTAAATATTATGATTTATTATTTATGTGGACATTACTATTTAGAATATTAGTAAATTTATTAATTATATGTATCCTTTTAAAGTGAACAGTCTATATAAATGAGAATAATCCTTTCTATTGCAGTTCTATTTTTTTTTTTCCATTTTTTCTACATTGATTTACACAAACAATTGTTAGAATTAAACCCATATTACAACACGTTATCAGCACGATTGTTCTACCTCCATTGTTAGCAATGGGAGAAGGGGAAAGGTACCAAGTTCTGAGATTCAAATTTTAATTGGCCGAAGCATAGATGTTCTTCCCAAAGCAGCTTTCGACGGGTTAACGTTTCTGCAGATGAAAAATAAAGCGGAAGAAATTCGAGCAAAACAAAATGAAGATAGAAGAACCTTGAGAGAGAGTGAGAGAGAGGGAGAGAGCAAGGCTCTATACTTCCATCTCTCATTCTCCACAAAGTCTGCATCGAGGAAATGAGCTATGAAAGCCCAGATCCTATAAACATCTTCGAAGTTGGCCAAGAAACTCCTCTCTCATATACAATTCCTGCGCCTACTGAAGTGTCCAGAATTGGCACAACAGATTTCTTGACAAAGAGGCATCCAAAGCCGGTCGGCTTTTCTCCAAATACTTTGTAGAACGAAGAAATGAGGAAGTCTGGCCGGAAAAGGGAGAGGCCGAAGTTGTCTATGTTTTTAGGCCCTAATGCACAGGCATCGAGAAGGACATGCCTCCCATGTTCCTGCACCAGCATCATCCATTGAGTGAATCCTCAATCTTGGCCACTTGAACTCGGCTGCCATGACGCGGGCTCCTCTCTTCCCCGATGTAGTGGTCATGGAGTTCAGTGCCTCGCTCTCATGGTCGTATACCGTGAGTAGTTTGCAGCTGCACTGGAAAGGCTGTGTCTTGAGGCTCACCGACTTGAAATTTATGCCAAACAATGGTAAATCGGACTGCGGAGACAGCAGATGAGAGGAGGATGGAACAGGAATCACAGAGCTGTACTGGAAAATAGTATGTGATTGTGAAAACAGACCAACACCAATATAATCAAGGGAGACATGGTTGGAGAGTTCCAGCTGACTATACTCACGAGCTCAGATTCGATCAATTGGAGCAGTACCAGAGTACTTTGGAGAAAAGAGAGGACGTGGTTGTCACTGTAAAACTGTGACGACAGGTGGCAGACGTGCTGCTTGTTTTTGCAACGAGCTGCTCCGTCTCCTGCGGAGGCCCTCTGACGTTGAGATTTGGACAACCTTGAAAGCATACTTGAGTTGCCTCCTTCAAACCAGTCCCAGTAGAATGGCCATAATTCTCTGCATACAACTCCAATTGGGTCAAAATTAGTGGCTACAGAAAGTTGATTCAGAGACGCACAAAAGTTCAATGGAAGTCATCTGGAGAGTCAAAAGAACCTTCTGAAGTCTTCTGTCTTGCACAACAGAGAACATTACGTCGGGGCTCTACCTATTTTACATCGGTTAGATCTTTCCCTAACTCTCTATTATGACTCGTTATTTGTTTCTCATGGCCTGATTATTTGGTGATTCGTTGTGGCTAATGCTATGTTAAATTGGTTATGCATCTTGATATGTTGAGTTTGGCATTTGATGTGCCGAAATGCTTTGTTCATTAATTAGAATGAATTACTTAGTCATGTGAATAATCATATTGCAGTGTATCAAAACATACTAGCCACAAATGCTAGATGTGAACACATGTAGTAACATTGATAATGCAGTTGATCAATGTGTTGAAGATTTTGATTTATGTTCTTCTAATTATTGAAATGATGAGTAAATGGTTTGATAATGCAGTTTGAGACCTTTCAATGAAAAATATCTTTGGTATAAGTGCATGAGAAACTAAACTATGCTAGGTAAGCCATAGATTTCCTATTAAGTTCCCGTAAACTTGTTTTCTTATTCACGCTATCGTATCACATTACTTTCTATATATTGAGGGACCGATTGATATTGCAAGTGCTCTAAGATCAGTGAAATTGGTTCATTACTTATTGTTTATTTTGTCGAAACAAATACTCACACTTATAAATAGTTCGCATATAAACATTGCATTGTTCTGATTAGTTTTTTTCAAATCGTTTCTAACTTTTGGATTGAAAATCATGAACTTTTGGAGTAATTGTATTCTTATATGCGTCTTGTTCCTAAAGAATATATATATTGAAGAATATTATATTAGTTATTTAAGAATCTTGAAGATTAATAAAATGATAAGCATTACCACCTTTATAATGACAACGAAGAGCTACAAAATTATCAATATAATCTATTATAAAATTATCAGTTTCCAAATGTTTGCATAACCAAAAGCAATTGAATCAAAGGTCACCTCTGAGAGTGAGACATTATATTGTGTCTATGTAGCGATTGGACGTAAACGTTCAACTATGACACAATTAATCCAAATTATTTCTTAAGTCCATACTTTAGGATATTCAATTCTCGTATAAACAATTACTTCGAATCTTGCTCCTCTGTAATTCTTGGCACCATATTTTGGGTGTGCCATGGGGGAACATTTCCATGATAATGGCGTCACTCTCGAAAAATACTAGAGGTTGTCCTTAGCTTATTAGCGGATTTAGCTATAAAAGCTATATAATATAATGTTGCGAATAAAACTATATTTTTAAAGACCCAAAATTATTTACAAATTATTAATGCATGAATATTGGGTCACCCCCATATTAATTAGTTTGTGATATAAATAAATCATTTCTCGTCTGTTATTTATTTATCATCACCAAAATATATCGAACGGACTCTAAAAAAGTAAATTCATACTCCGTCGAAAAGAATTATCTTGAGTCAGTAATTGAGGATCATTCTTTAATGGTACGTTTATTATCTAATCCAACTAAAATAATATTTACGGCATTAGGGGGAGACTATAATATGATAAAAGAATGCCGTGAAAATTAGGGCTGTCAATTTTTGATACGACACGATAACCCGACACGAACACACACGAAATTAATGGATTAGTATCAAGTTTTATCGGGTTCGAGTCATTATCAGGTTGACCCGATAAGAACACGGAATTATCGGGTCGGGTTCAGGTTACCTGATAAGAAAATTTTATAGTATATTAACTATTTATATTTTGAAGTAAATGTAATTTGTGATACATTTTTTCCAAAATATTTTGTATTTTTTTAAATATAAAAATGAATATATTCTATAAATTTAAAAAATTATGCATTTATTATTTTTTATTATAATTTTATAATTTTTATATTTTTGTATCGCATAAATTTTTTTTATCGTGTCGATAATGTGTTGTGTCATTATCGTGTTGTTATTGTGTCGTGTCAACACGAAAGTTATCGTGTTCGTGTCGGGTTCGTGTCGTGTTCGGGTTTGAGCTTAACAAATCGGGTTCGGGTTCAGCAAAACCTTAACAGGGGGTTCGGGTTTGACCTTAATAGGTTGGGTTGTTATCAGGTCGACCCGATAACGACCCAACCCGCACGATTTGACATTCCTAGTGAAAATATTGTTGAATTTAATTGACTAAAATACACACACTAATGAATATGAACCAAAAGTTCAATATATTCTTAACTGCCAAATGAGTGACTAAATCTTTTATGATAATTATAAATACACCATTGAGAATCGATCATCTTCTATATGCTAGAAGCATAACACTAGAAGCGTGAGATCTCTGAATGAGATCAATTCAATTGTGTTAGAAACATAAACTAGAAGCGTGAGATCTCTAATGATATAAATCCCTCTATGATAGAAGTATAACAATAGAAATGTGAGATATGTATTGGTGCTAAAGATTATAATCCGCAAAATAATAATTTAACAAATTACTTCACTCCAAAAACCTCCTGAAGAAGATCGTCTTGAAGATGTGAATCACAGTACATTCGCACGTGCACTAAATAATCATAATACTGTTATTACGGTACGACCAAATTCAAATATTATGGGAAATGAAATAAATCTGGTATTAAATTTATATTAAAATTGACTTGAAAATTGTCAATATAAAGAAAGTATATTAAATATATCATAATTGTCGACAACAAATTTTGCATCAAGAATTGCTTGTGAATTGATTATTTGGATTCAAAAGGTAAAGTTTATATAACATTGCCAGAAGCACCAAATAAAGTTAGAAGAGCAACTAAGGCAAAGTTAACTTGCTAAATAGACGAAAGTCTTTTGTAGTACATGCATAATGAAATTTGGTCCCGGCAGGACACATGAATATTTATATAATTGGAAATAAATAATGTGGTCCATGTAGGACACAATTGAGTGATTGTACAAAATGATAAATGAAATGAATGAGTTGATGATGAATAAAGAGAGATTAACTCAATGATTTGAGCAGAAATCCTAAATTAATTTCATATACTCTCCCGTTAAAACAAAATGTTGCGTTATCAAATATTTATGGTAGTAATCATGGATATAAATATTCATTTAGTATAAGTCGTGACTATAATGCAACAAAGTCACTAAACAAATATCTTATGAGAGTCCCCGATGGACATGATAGTTCCTATTATGAAAAATAAATTCACAACATGTATTCTCTCAAATAAGATCACTATATATTTTATTATAATTGAAACTTCAACTAATTGAATTATTCGAGAAAAAGATTTATAGTAATAATAATAAAGTGTATCTTTATGCGATTACCAATACCATGGAGAAAAAGCAGAGGCTCAACTTTTCCTCGTTCGTAGAAAATCACATCCGCAACATCTTGGCCAAGCCCCATCAGAGACTCTCTTTATCCCACCTGCCTACATTGATTGGGAAGCAGTCTGGCTTGATCAAGCCAGACTATGAAGGATTCCTGGAGCGAGAGGACCACTTCGACATGGCTACCCTGACCCGCATGTTTACCATTGAGGAGAACGCTGAAGGAGAACCCCGCATTATTGAAGACCCTATCGTGAAGTCACCAGTGTACCCCACAAAGAGCACAATGAGAGCAGAAAGATCCCTCTTGCCCGACCCGCCAATGGAGGAATTGGCCACCTATCTCATTCGCTTCGACAAGACAGTGAAGCAAATGCAGGAAGCCCAGCTGACCTACTTCGATCACGTAGGTTTTAGGTATCCCCCAGCTCACCATTGACTCAGTATTTTCACTTTTTTAGGTTTTAGTTTTTATTTTTCTTGTTTTTCTGTTTTAGTCTTGTTTTAGTTAGAGTCTTAACTAGGGAACCTTGAATGCTCTAGCACTTTGCCTTAAGCAAAGTGTGTGAGTGGGAAGGGTTCCCACGTCTGTCTAGGTTAGAGAGTCAGTTTTTTTTTTATTTTTCTTGTTTAGAGTCTTGCCAGCATGCTACATGTATATGTATCTTGAGCATGATAGACGTGTGAGTTTTGATGTATAGATCAAGCATGTTCTAGGATAGCTAGGTATGATGAAAAATGCAGTCATGTGAGCATGTATACCTTGCGAGATTTTTTTTGAGCCTTAAATGCTATATATACTTGTTTAGCATGATTTATTTTTCTATGAGTATACAACTGTTTGGCTTGATGTGTTCTAGAATTTGCCTGGTTTTCTTAGTCAAGACCCTGCAGCCCTGGTCAAGTCTCTAGAGGATTTAGGAATTTTTTATTCATTAGCCTAGAGCCTAAAACTTCCTACCATCATTCATATTCCATTGCTAGAAAATTTTTGAGTCTATAATTTCTTTCGCCTCACGCACATAATTAAAACCCCAATAAAGGTCTACCCCGGTCGGGATGAACATAGGGCAGAAAGAAAAACCCATGGAGCGGAGAAAGGGCAAGACACAACAACCCCCTCCCCCCCCTCTCGAATGGATGCCCCTGGCTTCCAGCCGGGCAACCAAAAAATCAAAAATCCAAAAATTCAAAAATAAATAAAACACGTGGGGAGTGTAGAAAAAAGAAGGGATAGAAAAATCAGAAAAAATTTCAAAAAAAATATAACACCCCATAAATAAGTGTGCTACGGCCCGAGAGAAGTTTTAGTATGCTCTCTAATCAAGGAATTGCCCAAGACTATAGTTCATGCCGACCTTAGCCCAGTTCCCAAATTTTCCAACTTTTTGCCAAAGCCACGTTCCTTTGAAGACCTAAGGATAGATGACTTGACCAGGCTAAGTGGGTGGAGACATGTAGAAGACTTGGTCTATGTGACTTTTCTTGATTAAGCAGTTGCCGAGCGTAAACACTTAACCCAAACACAAAGTGTTGAGCGGGTGATGAAACATCTCTATGCTCACTTGACTGTTATCTTGACCGCTTGAGAACATTGTTTGATCTGTGCTCTAACTCCTATTTGTCTTGACTGTTTTTTATACATGTATGTTGGTGTGCTGGTTGTTTGAATCTTTATTTTTCTCTTCTTTTTGGGCATGTTGTACTTACACGCTTGAGGACAATCATGCTTAAAGTGTGACAAGCCCGTTTTTCGTGCTCTTTTTGTATCTTGTTTTAGATCTAGATCGAGTAATTTTCCTTTGTTTGTGTTGTGTTTTGTGTCTGAGAGGACACGAGTCTGGGTTGACAGGATACAGGTCAAGGTTGCAAGTCATTTCAAGAAAGAGGCATGTTTACACACGAAGCAACTTGGGCAATCTGAAGCTCAAGGCAAGATATCTCTGGAGATCACGTTGCAACCACTGGGGGGCAAGAGGAGCCCAATGGCCAAGACAAGGAGGAAGAGTGAAGCAGTCGGTAGCGCGGATGACCCAGGCAAGAAGCTGGGTTGTGCGGCGGATTTCTTTCCTTCTGCGGAAAAAGGAAAAGATCTCTCTTTCCTTCCACGAAATATTTGGAAGATTTGGATTATCTCTTTCTACGCAGAAGATCTTACCGGGAATGAAAGTTCGCCGTAAACCCTAGCCACCACGACCATAAAACCCAAGCACATGAAGAACTATAATATCCACGCTATGAATCAGAGACATAAGCATTCGAGGGAGGGACGACGCCCGACTGCTCTTATCTTTAGTCTAGGCCTTTATTTCAATAAGTGTTGGGGAGGAAGGAACAAGCCCTACGGGCAAACACTTTATTTAAATTTCAGTTTATGTTTTCGGCATTGCCAAGGGTTGGTCCTGGTAAGAGGATCTTTTGGTAACATTCTATTTCTGTATTTAAATATAAGTATGTTTTTATTTATTTCGTTTTTGTTCTTTACTTTTCATATGAGTAGCTAGGTTTTATAAAATTGGCTTAGGAAAGATGAATTGAGTTAAAACTTATTACGTCTTGAGAGGTCTAATCGCATAGTTTTATTGGCATGTTCCTAAAGCGCTGGATCTAAACCCTATACAACTTGATCAAGTTCTCAGTGTTGTCTAGCCAGTAGCAGTCTTGGGCAAGATCAGGTTACAACTGCAAGCTGGAAACTCCAAGTGTTAGCGACTCCCTACTAGCCAGCCAGAGGGATTAGTGCGGTGATGTAGGTGAGAACCATGAGACGTGCATTTGAGATGGTGTGCCCATGGTTACGGTGTCCCGCTAATGCCTATTTGGGTATGTTGGAGTAGGCTTGGTCCAGGAGCAATCTTAGACAGGGGGATAGGAGAATGAGTAACCCTTACCTTCTAAGCTGAAAAAGGTATGTTGGGCGAGGCTTAGGTGGCTACGTGACGATTAAAAAGAGGTTGAATGAGTGATGCGTTAGGGTGGTAGGAGTAAAACCCCATTCTTTCGCTCGCCTTTAACCAATGACATGCTAGTACAACGAACAACTTTGCACTGGTGAT